>NDXB01020975.1:0-17215 GCA_002631895.1 Agapornis roseicollis
CAAAACACCAGCTACTAAAGAGAAGAAAAACTGACTGCAACTGCTGAACCCAGGACAGGATTGTAAACAACATGCTCAGATGTAGATATCTACACTATAGATGCCTAAATTTGGCAGGTCTAATCCTATTCTATCTGTCTGTATCAAACCACAACCTCCATTTTATTAATGAAAATTGTCTTCCAGATTCTACCTTAAGCCTGTAAATCAGAAGGTGTTAAAACTCAAACACTGGAGATCAATCAAACATCATGAATCATGAGCAGAGTAGATGCAATCATCAGAGTAAATAGCTTGGATAAGAAGAGTAAAAACATCTTTAAACACCTTTTCAGGAAGCTTTGTTATGATGGACCAAACATGGAAGCAAGCCTGTGCTGAAAAAGGGTATCTTATGATTCTGAACAGAATTATTAAAGACAGAATGGCTCTCAGAAATGAGACAGCAAGGAAGATAGAATTAGTTTGAGATATTGCATTGAGGTTAACTAAGAGTGTAACTCACAGATCACCAGGCAAGGAAGATGCTGAGCAGATACTTTGATTAGTCTCTCCTTGTGAGTGAAAGGGATGTTTGTTTAAGAAACTGTCTTACAAAGTTATTTTGCTCTGCTGTTACTACCAGTACAATTCGAACATTTGCATTGTCTAGGAAAAAATACTTCTTTATCATGGAAAGTAACTAGAGGTAGAAAGTTTCACCATCACATGCAAAATGATCAGGCAAAGAGCTTAAAGTATGTGACTGGCTCTGAAGACAAACACATAACTCTGCTCAGATCTGGCAGGCAAGCACTGAAGAACCACAGGCTGGGTCTATTGTACCAACCTGGGAGTATCCAGCTGTGGTAAGCCCAGTGGGTAGCAATAACTGCATTCACTGCAAGGTAGCTTAGCTTGGTCTGCTATCTGCTCAGACCTACAAGTAATCAAATCGGTCAACTTTATCTAAACTAATTCCAGTGACACAGTCATAGGAAATGATACTGAAAAGGATTTCAGGGGGACAGCCAGTCTATTGCCTGTCCCCAGACAGATTGTATAGCTGGTCCTGATCCTTTTACAGGCAAAAGTAAAAGCTACTTCCCACATGTGGAAGTATATTATTCAACAGTTGTTAAAGTCACCCCAAATGCATACAATTTTTTCATGATATTTACTGCATATCTCATGGAAATTTATTATCTGGGTTAGTAAATACAAGTGGTTTCTTGGATTTCCGTTGATAATTTGCTCTAATGTGAGATTTTTTAAAAAAGCACTCACTGAAAGTATCAAACCTGCCACATAGATTGATTTTTATAAAATATTTTGTCAGCTACATCTCTAGATGACATGATGCAACGTGATATCTTTCCTGACTGATTAGAAAGTTTATTTCTTGACTGACAGTTTTGTTTCAAATAGAGAGAAAAGAAAAATTCACAACCCACGTTGAAAATTATATCTTTTTGTTGCACATATTCTGAGCCATTATCTGGAACAATACAAAACAATTCATTGGACTTTAAAGGATGAAGCAGCTACTTTGATTTCAGACATCATGGAATATGCCTGTAATTCTTCACAAATGATAATCTGTACCTCACAAACCATCATAACTATTTCATGGTCTGGTTTCTTTCAGTAATGACATAGTAGCTCATAACTTGCTACACAAGGGAAATACCTACGTATTCCAACTGGTAAAGCAAATCCAGCTCTATGTTTAATGCAGGTATGAGCATTTCAGGCTAGACCTTTTGCACTTAGAAAATTCAGCTCACAGCTAAAATAACTGACAGAGATGGGTCACAATTCTCCTGGCTTTCAGGACACCCAACAGAGTAAGAAAAGCTCATCAATTTTTATATGTACCAGTAAGACATTTGTTGACAGCACAGTGGCTTTTATCTATCAATATGGTCCCTCTGGCGATATGTGTCAGCGCATCCTGAGACTTTATGGATTTATCCTTCTAAGGATTTTGACATGAGTTACAGCACTTTTACCCTCCATGTACAAACAGCAGAGATAAGGTTTTTGTTCAAAACCCTAATGAAGCTATATCTAGTTTTCTTGAAACCTATCCTAAAACCTTAAACACCTATCCTAAAACCTTAAACACCTATCCTAAAACCTTAAACACAATGCACCATTACTCCTATCTTATGCCTTTGGGAAGTCATCTAAAGACATTCAGAATCAAAAAAGGTCATTTTGCCAGTTGCAGTGGAGTCTGATGAACCTTTAGAACAGAAGAAATATAGTTTATTCCAGATCTTTCTTTTTGGGCTGGCCATAATCACTTGGTCAAAGCATTAAATCATGAAGCATTGAATAGAAGGGAAATGTTTTCTGATGGTATATGACATGTGGCTGCTCTCAGTTCTTTCTCCCCTTCAATGTTTTCTTCCTTCAGATTAGAAGCTATCTCTCTTAATGTCCAAGAAAATACACTCTTTTATTCCCTTGAAGATGTGAGTTACTCGACACAGTACTAATGAAAAATGTAAAAACACTCTATTAGAAGATATCAAAGTCTATGAACATTATCAATCACATCAATATGTTTGAAGTGCAGCATTCCTTCCCTTGCTGTTGCAAAGATAATGGAGTTTTATGCATGTTCAGAAAGCACCTTTTGTTTATATAGAGTAAATTTTGAGCAACCACACTCATTTCCTTAGAATTGCTCCAAATTTATACTCATAAATCACACATATTTTACTCCTTTATTTTGAAAATGAACAGGGACTTAAAAGCAATAAGTCATGCTGGACCTGGAAAGGAAGCCATCCTCTCAAAAAATACCATTAAAAACAACATATTTCAAGAATAAATTAGGGCTGTATGGTTAGAAAATGTAATGTTTTGTGGGGAAAAAAAGTCCTTACCATTACTGTTATCCCAAGAATATGCAGTGGTACCTAAAGGAAGTTGTTTAATGGGCATATATTTCAGATTATTTCTTTTCTGAATTTCATAATTTTTCATCTGAAAGACACCAAATCAGATAAAAAGTTTTTATAGAAGCTACTGGTAGGTAAATCTAGTTGGACTGTAAGAAAAAGAGTAGACCGGTTCAAATAATTTTCCTTTGTAACAAAGGGAAAAGGAACAGAATTGAACACTTTCCCCTTTAATTTTTTTTTTTGTTTTTCAATCCAAATGGTAACCAAAACACACTACAGTGTTGAAATCAACCCTATTAAAACAGATATCTGAGTTCGTTGGAGTAGCAGCTGTTTGGTTAATTCAGGATATCAACAAGGACTTGAAAAGAGTAAGACATAAAGTCACCCTATGATGTGTCAAAGCTGGGGAAATATTAAAATATGCAGTTCACTGAGTCACCAGCTTAATTGTATGAGCTGCTGCTACTTTCAAACTTGACGTTAAAGACTAGTTTATCACTGTGTCCTACACCCACGGCAACAGAAGTGGTGACTTTGACACTCTTGGGCATCCCTCCTCTTCATAAATACAGCTTCTTAATGCCTAAAATTTCTGCAATTTTGTCCAGAAAAAAAGCATTAAAAATTACTTTCCTTAATACTTACATCTTTCCTGACTATTGAGACCTGATTTGGGAAGGGCTTTTGTGTATATATCTTATTTCTTTTTATATATTACACACGATTACTCTTTCAGTCACATGGTAGCATTTGGTAACTTTACTTTCCAAATAAAGACATAGAAGCGCAGGAAAACAAAGTTGTGAAAATGCACATAAGACATCAGGGGAAAAGGAAGGATTAGAGCTTTGACTCCTTGCCTGCTTTCTTCTTTGTTTAGATGAGGTATTTTGCTGGTGGCACAATAACTGTATAAGTGCTAAATATTTGTTAAAAAGTCATTATACCAATGAGTAGTGAGAAGATGAAGAACCACAAATATGAGTGTAGGAAAAGCAGCATGTATTTTCTTTCAGCTTTCTGCATTCTGAAGTCTAAATGTCTCCATCTCAATGCAGATTCCTCTCCAGCATTGCATGATGGACTACAACATGTAGCACAAAGCCACGCACACCTAATTTTAATGGTCCACTGCAGAGTGGATCTTTTTCAAAATAGGGGTTTGAAATGTTCATTTCAAAACTACATTTCAAGAACGGGTTTGGAGGTGGCATATGCAGAGTGCACATGGTGTATGGGAACCAGGACATGAGTAGCTAGGACACAAAGGTCTGTGCAAGCACCACAGAAATCATTATATGCCAAACAAGTCCACAGTGCTGTGCAATATGCTAACATGTTTATAACTTTCATATTATAATGAGTACAAAACTAATCATAGAATCATAGAATAGTTAGGGTTGGAAAAGACATTAAGATCATCCAGTTCCAACCCCCCTGCCATAAGCAGGGACACCTCACACTAAACCATGCCACACAAGCCTTCGTCTAACCTGGCCTTGAACACTGCCAGCAATGGAGCACTCACAACTTCCCCGGGCAACCCATTCCAGTGCCTCACTACCCTAACAGTGAAGAATTTCTTCTTTATATCCAATCTAAACTTCCCCTGTTTAAGTTTGAACTCGTTACCCCTTGTTCTATCACTAGAGTCCGTAATGAAGAGTCCCTCCGCAGCATCCCTATAGGCCCCCTTCAGATACTAGAAGGCTGCTATGAGGTCTCCATGCAGCCTTGTCTTCTTCAGGCTGAACAGTCCCAACTTTCTCAGCCTATTTTCATACAGGATATTCTCCAGTCCTCTGATCATCCTCATGGCCCTCCTCTGGACTTGTTCCAACAGTTCCATGTCCTTTTGATGTTGAGGACACCAGAACTGCACACAATGCTCCAGGGGAGGTCTCACGAGAGCAGAGTAGAGGGGCAGGATCACCTCCTTCGACCTGCTGGTCATGCTCCTTTTGATGCAGCCCAGGATACAGTTGCTTTCTGGGCTGCAAGTGCACACTGCAGTCAGCTCATGTTCATTTTCTCACCAAACAGCACTTCCAAGTCCTTCTCCGCTGAGCTGCTCTCAATCTCCTCTTTGCCCAACCTGGAGCTGTGCCTGGGATTGCTCCCACCAGGTGTAGGAACTTGCACTTGTCATGGTTAAACTTCATAAGGTTGGCATCAGCCCACTTCACAAGCATGTCAAGGTCTTTCTGGATGGCATTCCTTCCCTCCAGCATATCCACCCAATCACGCAGTTTGGTGTCATCAGCAAACTTGCTGAGGGCGCACTCAATCCCACTGTCCATGTCAGCAACAAAGATGTTAAACAAGACCAGTCCCAGCACCAATCCCTGAGGGACACCACTCGTCATCGGCCTTCAGCCGGACACTGAGCCATTGACCACAACTCTTTGCGTGCAGCCATCCAACCAGTTCTTTATCCACCGGGTGGTCCATCTATCAAATTGATGTCTCCCCAATTCAGAGACAAGGATGTCGTGTGGGACAGTGTCGAACGCTTTGCACAAGTCCAGGTAGATGATGTCAACTGCTTTACCCCTGTCCATCAGTTCCGTAGCCCCATCATAGAAGGCCACCAAATTGGTCAGGCAGGATTTCCCTCTAGTGAAGCCATGCTGGCTGCCACCAAGCACCTCGTTGGTTTTCATGTGCCTCAGCATGCCTGCCAGGAGAATCTGCTCCAAGATTTTCCCAGGCACAGAGGTGAGACTGACTGCTCTGTAATTCCCTGGGTCATCCATTTTTCATTTCTGGAAAATGGGGGTTATATTTNGCTCCAAGATTTTGCCAGGCACAGAGGTGAGACTGACTGCTCTGTAATTCCCTGGGTCATCCATTTTTCATTTCTGGAAAATGGGGGTTATATTTCCCCTTTTCCAGTTGTCAGGAACTTCCCTTGATTGCCATGATCTCTCAAATATGATGGCCAGTGGCTCAGCAACTTTATTCGCCAGCTCCTTCAGGACCCGCAGATGGATTTTATCAGGTCCCATGGACTTGTGCACGTTCAGGTTCTTAAGATGGTCTCGAACCAGATCCTCTCCTACAGTGGGCCCAAGATCTTCATTCTCACAATCCCTGCATCTGCCTTCCAAGACTTGGGTGGTGCAGTCAGAGCCTTTGCCAGTGAAGACCGAGGCAAAGAAGTCATTCAGAGCCTCAGCCTTCTCCAAATCCTGTGTAGCCAGTTCACACAATAGCTTCCATAGGGGGCCTACATTGTCCCTGGTCTGTCTTTTGTTTGCAATGTACCTATAGAATCCCTTCTTGTTATCCTTAACATCCCTATCTAAGTTTAATTCTAACTGAGCCTTAGCTTTCCTAACCTGGTCCCTAGCTTCCAGGACAACATTCCTGTATTTATCCCAGAGTGCCTGTCCTAGTTTCCACCTTTTATAAGACTCTTTTTTCCTTTGAATTTTTCTCAGCAGCTCCTTGTCCATCCAATATAATCTAGCCCTTGCTTTAAGAAAAATCTACAGATATGCTGCTAGCATGTTCACTGCAGATCAAGCACCGAATTCTTCTTGCAACCTCTTACTTCCAGCAACAGCTGACTTTCTGTTATTTTTTTTGTTGCTTGTTGTTTTCAAAAAACATTCAATTAGTGAATAATGTGGAGATAGAAGAAAAACCATTTGGATATGAAGACAGCAATAAAACATTTACCAATTGTAGACCATAGTATTGACAAGAATGAGATTACAGAAGAAATAGAGGAAGACAGAAAAACATCACAGGATAGATAACATCACAGTCCATCATCTTTGAAGACCCATGTAAAAAAAAATGAACTGGCGTCTGCTGAAGTTCCCTGCTAGGGATCACACACAGCTCCTGTGGATCACTGATCCCGTAGCAGGAATAAAAAGAGAACAAAAAGGGAGAGAAAGATCTTGTAAAGCCCTCCTTCAACTAATCCTTTAAAGTACCTCAGCCTCTGACTCAAATCCACTTTCAAATTCATAAGAACAGTCACAGCTAGAAAAACTTCCCTTTGATGTACCCAGGGAAATCAGAAAGAAAGATAACTTAATGATGTTTCAGCAAAACAGGTTAAATCACATAAGGGGTATAAAACATGAAAGACAGTAACCTGCCCAGGCCATATACAAAACTGTTTGATGAATAGGCCAAGGATGTAGAATCATAATACACAGGAGTAATAAATTTTTACAGATGAAGAACAGAAAAGTCAGGGTCCCTAAGTTTCTTCAAAGCCATCTACTGTATAGTTATGATTCACTTTTGTCATTTGAGTATTTTAGTTCTCTGTCTTTGGTAAGTTGGATGATCAAATTCTATTAACACCAAAATTGTGATCCTTACAAATTAATACTTCCTCTGTTGTCAATCATGGTATAATCCTCCTGTATAACAAGATTGATGGCATGTTAATGCAAGTGATTTACAGTCCTTATCACTCTCTGACATTAATTTTTGCATCTCCAATTTCAAACCCTGGCCTACACCCAGCTTCTTCTAACTAAACTGTGATAAGATGAATATCTTATTTCTAGCTTCTCATTATTTCTTAAAGCTGTTTCCTACCTCTCAACTTTTACTTGATGACTATAGCTGTCAAAAAAAAAAAATGGCCATGAACCCATAATGAAGTTTTCTGACATTTTTTATACTAGCTATGCTGTTGAAATCTCTTTGCAGTTACAGTTCACTATTGTGAAGGACATTAGAAGCTGTTTCAAATTAGCAATTAAAGACACAATATTAAATTGCACAACTAAGCAATATGCTAGTTTCCACCCATCTGATCTTGTACATTAGCTTATACCTACTACCATAGACAAATTAGACTTCCCTTTGAGATGAGAAGAATCTGCTTTTGTATCTGATGCAAATAAACAGTGTTTTGATGAAAGGGTACTGCTTTGTAAAATAATCACATTTATAACACTATTAATACTACCACATAATAATTACAAACCCCACCATATTAATCATAGCACTGAGTTTTACTTGAGGGTCACCTATCTGCCAACCTAATGCACTCTCTTGAGGTGTGCTGCTTATTGGGGTGTTCTATCAAGGATGTCACAGAGATGCCACTAATTCCACTACTAAGTCCACTGCCTATTATTTACAGTTGTTTCATGTGGGCAGCCATGACAGTCTGAGAAGTATCAAGAAGGATTACAAAGCCCTGGGGCAGTGCTAAGGGACTCTGGAGGAGAGGTAGCATTTTCATCAATAAATTTTCATTTATTATTTAGAGGTAGCATTTTCATCAAAGGGAAGGGTTTTGGAAGTCGAATCTGGGTTGGATGGAACACTGAACAGCCTGGAAGGTGTGTTGTGGCAGGGTGGTTGGAAATAAGTGATCTTTCAGGTCTTCTAGCCTTCTATGATTTGAGGAAGAGTTATAAACGGATTATATGACTAGAGGTAGAACTAAGTGTTTAGAGAAAACTGTTATTATGGGGAAAAATATCATCCTTGTGTTCTGTCCTAACCACTTAGTAAAGCACTCTCTAGTCTCATTTAAACACTTCAGACTTCAGTGGTGATGAATCCTAAGGATTAGGGAGGTTTTCCTAGCCTGAAACAGTTCAGCAGAGTAGCCAAGTCAATGTAATTCTGACCTAGTTATAAGAACATGGACATCTAATGGGGAATTACTCACACTAGTTAAATCTTTGCTTTTATCCAGTGAGCTGAAACTAAGCCTTTCAAATCAGTCTATGTAAATATAATTTTAAAATGGTTTGAGTGTCCAAGGATGTGCACTGTGTACCCAATTGCTTTAGTTACACTAGGACAACTTTTCTAATAAACCCAGCAAGTTAGAAGTGCATCCAGATGAACATGGCTTTACCTTGGGGGTGTAAATATCATTGTTTTTCAGTGAGCAGCCACACATCTGTAATTCTTTTGACTTTTAGGAAGAAGTCTGAAAAAGAGATTGAAGTCCAGTGTGTCAGGGAATAATTTCAGATTTATTTAATTAGCAGGAACCAAGAGTTTTTTGAGATGTGTTTCTCACGAGAGGAACACTCCCTCCAGCTGCCTTCTCTAAAGTTCACAGCTGCCCTCTGCTTGATCTTCCAGTGCCTGAAGGTCTCTCCCCACAAGATGAGCTAGACCGTGGGTCTTCTGGACCTGAGGTGTATGTAGATGGGAGATCCTTTTTTGCTACTGCAGTGTCTTGAAATCTTGGAGAAACAAAAATATTATTAAATTATTATTTTTAGGAGACAAGGTTCTTCTTTAGACTGAATCATAGAATCATAGAATAGTTAGGGTTGGAAAGGACCTTAAGATCATCCAGTTCCAACACCTTACACTAAACCATGTCATCCAAGGCTCTGTCTAACCTGGCCTTGAACACTGCCAGCGATGAAGCACTCACAACTTCCTTGGGCAACCCATTCCAGTGCCTCATCACCCTAACAGTAAAGACCTTCTTCCTTATATCTAACCTAAACTCCCCCTGTTTAAGTTTGAACCCATTACCCCTTGTCCTATGACTACAGTTCCTAGTGAAGAGTCCCTCTCCAACATCCTTTTAGGCCCCTTCAGATACTGGAAGGCTGCTGTGAGGTCTCCATGCAGCCTTCTCTTCTCCAGGCTGAACAAGTCTTGTCAGAATTTACTATTCATCCATGAATTCAGTTTTATCTAGTTTAAACTTCATTACTAAGAAGTGGCTATTTTAACCACCAAAACTGATAAATTAATCCATAGTCAAATAGATTGGCTTGATTCTGCAGCCTCACCATCAGAAATTAGGAGTGGCTTTCTGGAAACAAAGTAATTTGTATTTCTTTGATGCCTATGGAAGAGAGAAGGATCAAGCACATTCCAGATGCATTCTAATACGTGCTTTCCTGCATATGCCAAAGTCAGTGGGAATGAGGGAGGACATGTTCCCATGCATACCACAGCACAGCTGTGCTGTCAAAACCAGAGATGACAAAGTTCATATGGTCTCCATGGCAAGCCATAAACATGAAAGAAAACAGGAGTATAGACATTTTCCTTATCAACATCAGCCTCTAACCCATTCTGTGTCATGGCCATTTCACTGCTGATCAGTCAATGCTAATCAGAGAATCTATAACAAAATCCAAGCTAGAACCAAAAAGCTTAGTAGCACTGCCAGAATCCCCATCAATCACTTTGATGCCCACAGAATGTCTTCAGGCCTCATTCCCTCAAACCTACATGGTCTCTCTGCCTCTTCAGGATATCAGAGTGTGATCCAGCCAAGACCAATTGCTCTGCTGTTGCACGACCTTCTGCTACTCGCCACTGCTAGAATATCAGAGGCTCCCTTTGAGTCTCTTTTGTTGTTCAGCAAGAGCATTGCTGGATATATAATGAGATTGTTTGGGAGTTTTTACAAGGACAGTGGTAATGGTCAACACAAGTGGGAAGGAAAATGGCTGTCATCAGCATGCAGTGCCTGCCAGTGAGGCATTCATAACAGTGAAATAAAATCAAGTTTTTAAAGGAAGGACCAAAAAAGCAAGCTCAGCATTTTTGCCATTATCAGAGCTACTGACAACAATTACTCTCCTGGTGTCAGGGAGAGAAGCAGAGACAAGGGTCTTCTCTCACTTTTAATTTTGACCTTTGTAAATCTTTTGGCATTGATGCAGCAATTACTGCTTAAACTCATTACAGGCATGGAGATGGAGTTATCATCAATCATTGCTTTTTGAAATACCAGCAGCCTGTTGTGATGCACACTGCATGAACACTGAACAAAAGGCTAGTCCAAACAATTGCTCTTTTCTTGTTTAATAATCAAGAGGGGATCAACAGCCTGGGAAGAAGACCAGCATGTTAAATCTAAAGATACATAATTTCTGGTTTCATGATGACCTTCCAACATCTGTTCTGTTGTCTACGTAAAGTTCATACTATTTATGTAACTGCATTAATTGAGCACCAAGTGGTAGTTGCTTAACAGTGACTAATCAAGCAGGCAAACAAGAGTTTCCTTGTACCTCTTCCACACAGAAAAGCCAGGGCAGAAACATTTTTCTTTGTTTTAAATACAGATCAGATGCTTTTACAAAAACATACAAAGTGAAGTAGACAGAGGTGCAAATCAGGTGTTGGAGTTACTGCACGAAAGAAAAGCGCACTTAGTTAATTTGAAAGCCTGGTGGGAACAGTTAAACAGGCTTCCTCAGAGCAAAGGCAAAAAAACAGATGCTGAGAAGAGTCAGACAACTCTTTAGGCCTTCTGGTTGGAAACATTGCTTGAAACATGCAGAGGGAGACCCCTGATTTTAGAGAGCAGGGCAATCAAATTGCATTTAGCTGGGGACCATTAAGACTGTACAGGAGCGAAACCATGTTGTGATAATGCAAAACTCACTTGCGCAGTATAAATGTCACCCTTGACTGAGGCTATGTATTGTTCCAGCCTTTGCCAAAAGGACCTTAGCTGTAATGCACAAGTTATATTGCTTTCTCGTTAAGAGCCACCAGTCTCCCAGCCATCTGCATCTTAGATGTTGCACCAATACCTACAGCAGAAGTGCTGTGGGGATTTTGTTTGTTTTCTAACTTCAAAGAACCAGTTTCTCTTATTTAAGTCTGAGATTTTCACAAAAAAAAAAAAAAAAAAAAAAAAAAAAAAAAATAAAAAAATAGAAAAAAAACTCAAACACCCTGGACATGTTTTTTGTTGATTTATATAGAAACAATTCTATAATAAAGTCTCCAGTTGAATAAACTCTGTTCCCACTGAAAGACGANTAAGTCTGAGATTTTCACAAAAAAAAAAAAAAAAAGAAGAAAAAAAATAGAGTCATGCACTGCAAAGCATCTCAAACATGGATCTGAGTATTATAGTAATGATAGAAACTGAAGTCACTGGCAAATCTGTGCTTCAGGAAGTCAGGTGTCAAAAATTTTCAGTATACATTCTAATTTTTTCAGAAGTGGCCATTTGAGATATAGCTACGTAAAAGACCATTTCATGTAATGGGACATCTAGAGGTGGGAAGCTGTTTATTATTATTTTTATAAGTAGATGCCTTTTATGTAATATTCAAATTCTGTATATAAATGTGTAATAAACTATATATGGGCTCATAAGCTTATATATACATACATACAATGTGCATATGTGTTTACTCCTATAAAAAAATACCTTTAGAGCGTATTATTTGTTACCTGCAAATTTCTTTTCTTTCTTGAGGGGTTCTAACTAAATTTCTAATCTCAGAAAATAATGAAATTGTATAGGTTTTTGTGAAGGTTCTCAGCTTCTACTAGAAGTTATTTGTGAAGGACATACTTCCACAGAATTTTGTTGACAAGTATTACACAGAAATTTAGCAGACGATTTCAGAAGGAATAAATCTTACTGTTTCCAGTGCCTTGGTTTCAAATTCTGGTATGGACAGAATTCCTAAGCAAGAAGTTTGTCCTCAGTTAAAGTGGGACAGCTGCAGAAAGAGACTTCAAAAGATGTGAAAAGATTGTTTCCCTAGTAATCAGCATATAAAATCCTTTTGTCTAAAGGAAAGGGGGTTTTAACTAGTGATAACTTTTGTTTTGCTTTGTTTTGCTTTGGTTTGGTTTCCACAAAGGAGAAAGTTTCAGGTGTCTGCGTTCCTCAAAATCACAAGAGTAGGGAGAGAAAAAAAACCTTCTCCTTCAGGCTGTGGCCTGAATTGGTTGGAAATGAAGGAACTCAATTATGTCTCCACTAATAAACCCGACAGTAGCATCTAACTCCTGCAGTGAGGGCTAGGGCTGACAGCATGAGAAAGCTCATGTGCAGTCCTCTGCAGGAGATCTCAGCCTCTGGAGTTATAATTTTGCAGGAAGAGACTAGTTTTATAAAAGTTTTGGGGAGAGGGAAAGATGGGCCATTTATTGGTTGAACTTTTGGGTTGCATCCAGGAAAGTGAATTAGTGTCTGGTACAACAAAAATAGCTTCTGCATGTCATACTTGAAGCTAGGGAGTCATGAGAAGTAATATGGGAGAGGAAACAGTGTCTGACTATGTATGTGTTCATTAATAAGGAGCTCTAGCTCTTTCTGACAGTACTTTTGCAGACATTTAGCATTTCACAGGATCTACCAAGATAAAATCTTCAGCCCCCATATGTCTGTCAAGCATGCACATGATTCAGCTGTTGCAGAAGTCAGTTCTCTCTTCCCAGCTTAATAATCAAATAGATATTGTAAACTGCCAGATGGAGGGCAGCCGGCAAGACTGATTTGCTGGGAGAACTGTAACTCCAATTTATTTTTTGCACCTGCTGACCTAAGTCCAATTCTAATACAAGAATCTCTTAAAATATCCAAAGGCAAGAGAAGAACTTATCTGGGAGGGGAGATCTCCTAAAGTACCTGTAAACAGCAACAGATCAAAAGTTTGATTAATCCCCTAGAATGTGTTTCTCAAGAAGAAGCATTTCTGATGATAGGTAGGACATAGAAGACTTCCAAGAGAACTGGACATGAGGAACAATCTCCATATATAAAGGTAGTCAGACGCACAGAGGGTGCAATGTATGTATGTATTATGGCTCTGTCTGTCTCTTTCTTCCACTTAAAATGACAGAAGAAGAAACAGAAGAGCCTTCTACACAGTGTGACTTTGAACCCTCAACTTCTTTACTGATTGGCAACAGGAACACTTAAAAGGCTGAATTCAACTGTTATTTGGTTGGTTGTTGGGATTCTTTTCCTGTTTCCCTCTACCCTTTATAAACCAGATTACAAGATACAGCAACAGTTAGACTAGTACAGCAAGGCAACCACTCTTTTCTGAAAGCAATGGTGTAGTATGACAGAAACATCAGGCTCAAAGCTGTAAGATCAACCTGGGCCTATATTCCCTTCTTCCAGTCCATAATCATAGGAACAGTTCAACTCTCAGCATAATTTGGGGCAGCTCTTGAAACTCTTGAACTGCAGGCATGCAGCAATGACCACAGCTGCACAAATAGGATCCTGATACCCTGCAACACTTTTGTCCCTAGGGGACTTTCCATCACAGCTCCTCCCTTCAGGCATCTAAGAGGGACAGACAGAGGCAGTTGAGTCACCTTAGCTCTTTGTGGACCATAGACTTCACATCAGAGAGGAAATCCTCACCTCTCTCTTTAGGGAACACAAAGAGGTATAAAGGCAGGAAAGATGGAGTTGAGACACAGCTGACGTGCAACCAGTATCGGAATACAGAGAAAGAATAACATGAGAAGTTACTTGGTGATATTAATATGCAGCAAAACTTAGCTCATCCCATGTAAAGAGGCAGTATAAAGTCCAGGCTTTCATGGCTGAAAACTCAAGCTGCTAGGCTTTCTCAAGATTTTTCCTGCCTTCAAGCATTTCAACCCAAACATTCAAGCTGTGGGCATTAAATTAGTTTGGCTGGAGTCTGTCACTGCTGGTCTTTCCCCACAAATCATTTTCAGGATAACTGTGTTTTGCCTTTTTTTTTTACAGGACAAGCTTGCGCAAATGAGATTTTATCAATAAATCAGAAACATTTCCCAGTTCTCTTGGCCAGGGGGATATAACCAGAGCTATTCATTGAATAAATCCATCAGTTGCCCATGGTGTATTGCCTTGACTGAAGTGTGGCCCAGATCCAATAAACAGCAAAATACTATTTGTTACCAAACTATCTCTTTGGTCTTGCCCTCACACTTCCTTCATCATTCATTTATCACTGTTTTTAAACACTGATGTATACCATGCATTAGTATTACACGGTAGTTTGTTTTCTTTAATTTGGAAATTCAGTGCATGAAGATTTTTGGTTTTACTCAGTGAATTCAAAGTTACTTTCTAAACATTCAACATAATCATAAACTTAGCTCCATGGCTCCAGAGGGGAATAAAAACAAAGGGAAAACCTTTTATCCTGCCTTGACTTGCTCTAGAGATTTTTGTTTTGAACCAGTGCTTGTCATGGTAATAAATTAATATTAAAGAAAGAAAACCTGCCCTTTGACTGAGTTATCCCAAGAAAAGTTGAACATAATTACTTGAAACAACAGCAAATCTTTCACAGAAGCCCTTTGTGATAATTGCTTTGTTAATGCCTTTGATTTGGAGGTATTTGATTAGGATACCTATAAAGTGGAATTTGTTGCTTTACACTGCCTCTAGTCACACCTAAGCACCCCTAGAGGATGACTAAAGTCACGGAAGTTTAAAATTACTTTTGAAATCATTTAGTTATCCCAAAACAATAGAATTAATCTTCGCTAAAATGTTTCTAAAATAGTAAGTAAGCAATGTGAACAGGTTAAGTTTCAGTGGTGCAAATTTCCACATAAGATGCAGAGGGGTAGTGGATTTGTCCCTGATTCTTTATATTGGATATTTTCATTGCTCAGTCTAAATAATGAATATGTGACAGTGGAGCTGGAAGCGGAAACCATCTCAGAACATTAAGATTTTCCCTGATATCAAAGCAGAGTTTTTTCAGGGAAAAAACAAAATCATGTGAAAACTAAGAAGGATCCTGCAAGTATATGTTCTGACTGTGTTACGCATCCATAATCTCAGTGGTGGAGCACAGCATTTATTAAGTTCACAGAGGACGATGACCTCTGAGTGTCAAAGCATGGGCAGTAGATAGCTGCTAATATCTTGGAGGTCAGATTTCTTCATAATTTGAAAATACGAGCTGGAAAAATATGAAAAAATCAATAAAAATTTTGCAGGTAACTAGAAATAATTAACTAGACTTACTGGAAAGGACTGTGAGATGATATTTGAGATAACACCTTGAGATCATCTGTGCTTCTCTATGCATTGTTGCCTGGAGGTGTCTATCTCCCCTTGATGGCTAAAGATTGTATGTAGAGTGTTAAGGATTCTAGTATTTGCACTTTCTGTACATAAGATTTAGAGAAAGAGAGAACTAAGCTTGTATCATTGTGTATTCATTCTCTATCAATAAGTCTTCTTGTCATGTGCCTGGTCACTGTTCTTCTAATGATTTTATAAGAAAGAAGGTCCTTACTTTAGTACACAATTCATGCAAGGGCAAATAGCTCCCTATCTTAATGCACAGTAATGGACAGATTAAAGGAGAAATATTTCATTATTTGTCCCTATTCCTGAAGACACAAATGAATTTCAGAATCTGTACTTGAAACATAGGAAGTATATTAGTATCTGGTGGTTACAAAGTGCCCCAGACAAGACACCACAAACACAGAAAACACAGGATAATGGCTACAAGCAGTGACAGGAAAGAGGAAGGATCATATTGCCATCAAGAAAGAGAGTGCCCAAGTAAATCTGCAAGGTACTTGAACTCTTCTGGGAATATACAGTTCTGCACTGTCCCTGACCATACTAAAATTCAATGTAAAATTAAGGTGAAAAAACAGGGGAAAAAGGAGTGCAATATTTATAGAAAATACTTCTTTGGTAAGTTGTAACCAGTATATAAACCAGTACATCACAAGATGATTTGTAAAGGTGATAAATTGTTCCTAGAGATTGATCAAAATATTAAAGAAAAACAAAAACTGTATCATATTTTGTCCTTGACATTTCTCTCCAGAGTGCTGAGCACTCTGTTGCTGTACTTAATCAGAGTTCTGTTTCCCAGACTTCATTCTTCCCAAATGTGCTTCTCCAAGTCCACGGGCTCCCTGCTGCTAAATCCTCCTTTCAAGTTATGCTAAAAGTGAAGACCTGGATGAACTGCCTTATAATTCAGCAGCAGTCAGCATTTTGTCTGAGGAGATTTTTCTCTAAATTGCAAAACATCTGTTTTATTGGTTGGATGTCACTGGTTTCTGTCTTCTAACTGACTTAGAATCATAGAATCATAGAATAGTTAGGGCAGGAAAGGACCTTAAGATCATCTAGTTCCAACCCCCATGCCATAGGCAGGGACACCTCAAACTAAACTGTGCCACACAAGGCTTCATCCAACGTGGCCTGAACACTGACAGTGGTGGAGCATTCACAACCTGGTGTGAGTGAGGCAATGGTGAGGCAACCCATTCCAGTGCCTCATCACCCTAACAGTGAAGAATTTCTTCCTTACATCCATTCTAAACCTCTCCCGTTTCAGTTCGAATCTGTTACCCCTTGTCCTGTCACTACAGTCCCTAATGAAGAGTCCCTCCCCAGCATCCCTATAGGCCCCCTTCAGATACTGGAAGGCTGCTATGAGGTCTCCACGCAGCCTTCTCTTCTCCAGGCTGAACAGCCCCAACTTTCCCAGCCTGTCTTCATATGGGAGATGCTCCAGTCCCCTGATAGTGTCCGACCTCTGGACTTGTTCCAACAGTTCCATGTCCTTTTTATGTTGAGGACACCAGAACTGCACACA
>NDXB01020975.1:17809-32442 GCA_002631895.1 Agapornis roseicollis
ACTAAGGTATAACACAAATCACTGCTGCTACCACCAATAATAATAATGATAAAGGAAATAACAAGGGAAAAGAATACAGCATCTCACCAACCACCAACAGATAACTCACGACACCCCAACCCAACTGAGCACTGACCAAATACCTCCTCCAACCCCCAGAGCACTAGCCCTTCTGGGTAACTGCCCTCAGTTCTACATCCTGAGCATGACGTGCTATGGTATGGAATACCTCTTTGGTCAGTTAGGGTCAGGTGTCCTGTCTCTGCTTCCTCCTGGCCTTCCCTCCTCCCTGGCAAAGCATGAGGCTCACAAAGTCCTTGGTCAGAGTAAAACATTCGAGCAGTAACTAAAAACATTGGTGTTATCAGTTTTGTTCCCAACTGAAAGTCAAAACACAGCTGCACCAGTTACTTAGAAGAAGAAAAAATGACTGCTACTGCTAAACCCAGGACACCACCAAACCACACAGCTTGATGTCATCGGCAAACTTGCTGAGGACGCACTCAATCCCACTATCCATGTGTCCTGGGTTCAGCAGTTGCAGTCAGTTTTTCTTCTCTTTAGTAGCTGGTGTTTTGACTTAGCTCGGGAACAAGGCTGATAAGGCCGATGTTTTTGGTTGTTGCTGAGCGATGTTTGCCCTGACCAAGGACTTTGTGAGCCTCATGCTCTGCCGGGGAGGAGGGGAAGCTGGGAGGAAGGAGGGACAGNCATCATAGAAGGCCACCAAATTGGTCAGGCAGGATTTCCCCCTAGTGAAGCCATGCTGGCTGCCACCAAGCACCTCTTTGTTTTTCAGGTGCGTTAGCATGGCTTCCAGAAGAATCTGCTCCAAGAGCTTACGAGGCACAGAGGTGAGACTGACTAGTCTGTAATTCCCTGGGTCATTCATTTTCACCTTCTTGAAAATGGAGTTTATATTATCCATTTTCCAGTCATAATAATAAGTATAAATAGTTAAGTATCTGAGACTTTTACTGTTTCACAAATGATACAGAAAGCTAGGTAACATATTAAGTCTTCTTTATTAGTTATCGAATCCTAAAGCCCAAGTTTTAACTTGTGGTAAAGTACAAGGATGGTAAGTGCTTGAAGACCCCACCTGTACATTGATATAAAGGTAAAGTAAGAACTAGCATGTGAACATGTCTCTCTGCTCTGCAGAGCAAGAACTATTGCCCTTTGTTACATAGGCCAAACACCAAAAAAACTGTAGCAAGAAAAAAATCCCTTGCCCATTCGTGTAGTTAGTCTGTCTATAGTATTTCTAGCTCTGTGTGCTTGCCTGTCACAGTGGTCAAATGAGCTGCCATAGTGAAGCAAGTTTGAATGAGAACAGTTATAGTAAAAGAAATGTCCTTGGTTCCAATGTCTATGTTCTGCTAGTTTCTATTGAAGATTTGTGCTTTAATCCAACAGAAAAGCTCACGGCCTATCCTCACACCTTATTTTCTGCTTGATTCTTTGGCTAAGTAGTAATCCTACGTGTGGCATGCAGTCATGAATATTGTCACAAATCCTGCATAATGTTTTTTACTGTAGGATGAAATAGTAAAAGGAAAGCAGCCAAGAGGGCCAAATATAGTTGATTGTAGAAATTTTTGTCAAGTAAAAAGATATTTCTTCATTTTCTCTGAATGTATGACATCTTCGGTATGCTGTGAACAGGCCCTAGGACTGCTATAGCATCCAAGGCTTTAGTCTGCTATGGTCTGTATTTTCACTTTTATCTTGGTATCAGTCATATTTTCTTCTGTTTTTGAAGGGAATGCATTTGAGAACAACAATTTCAGAATTATAGTAGTCAGTCTGGAAAAAGTATAAGAGTGTTTTGCCTGGAGAACTGAGCTGGCACTTGGGAACTCTGGTTCACTGGATGGTAACTTTTCAACCTTGCCTACTAATGTGAGATTATTTTGGAGTGGGTGCTGTCTCTCCACATCTGTATTTACAACACATAGTACAGTAGGTTTTTGTTAGAAATAGACAGTAAGTGCTACTATGATATTACTGCACTGTAGATGCTGCTAATAAGAAGCAGGGCTGAACATATCTTTGTGCTCAGGTCTGCATGGTTCATGAGACTAGTAACTGTTACATGTTTAAAATGTGCCCTTTAGTACTTTCTTTATAGACACTTAAGATGTTTGTCATCAGGTTGTCATTTTAATATATAAGTACTACATACTTTATATATATTAAGTTAGCCTCAGGGAATAACATTAATTTAAAAGTCCTGATTCTTCAATTTTTTTTAAACACAAAGTTTGTAGATGTTAAATTAATTACACGCGAGTACTTTAAAATTGCATTCACTTTGAATCAATGCAGCCTGGCCCACAGTAGTTATGCACTAAGTTGCCTGTTAAATAGATAAGGAATTATGTCAACTGACAGCAGTAAAATGGCCACTATCGGGTCATGTAGTTTTTCAGCTTTCAATTAAAAAAAAAACCAAGAAATATAACCCAACTTTAATTTATTGTTTAAACTTCCAAGGATGATTCTTCTTACCTGATGATTTACATGCAGTATGGAATTGAGAGGATGAATTCTTTCCATAAAAAATGTCCTCTCTTCTCCTTTGGCAATTGGGATTATCACAAGCTCTAATAAATAAGATGATTTCTAAATGGAGTGTGTCTATGTTCTCTGGTTTGATGTAGTATAGGCATTAAATTTTACAATATTCAGTTTTGACTTCAACTGCATATTATCATAATTTGAGACAGGCACACATAGCTCTGTTGTAACTAAATGAAAATCCTAAGTCTCCTACTAAGCAAATTTTGCTTCTAACACTTAAATATTTCTCCTTCAAAATGCTGCCCCCAAGACCTTGTATATTTAGGGATTTTTGCAGTGGCAGAAGCAATTTATTTTTTATTTTTAATAAAGGGCCCTCAAGGCACTTTGAGCAGTTTTAGTGGAATTAGCAGTTTGGTCACATTGAAAGTGATCCCTCTGAGCAGCAATAACACAACCTTGTTATTTCATTATGAAATAGAATCTAAGCTTCATGTACGTCTTGTTAGGCTGCAGAGCAAAGAATATAATAATCTCATGGGGCTGATCTTTGTTAATGCACTGTGACCCCTGTTATTTTCAAATTGGCTCTGAAGTACTCCCTTAATGCAGCCAAGTAAAATAGTCCAAAGAACTTATTTTTGTAATGAAAATCAAATTCTGTGATATCTGCAGGTATTTGTATGAAAAATTACACAGTAAGTGTGTAGGTACTTGTGTGTGTGTATATACTGTTGGATCATAGAATCATAGAATAGTTAGGGTTAGAAAGGACCTTAAGATCATGCAGTTTCAACCCCCCTGCCAAAAGCAGGGGCACCTCACACTAGACCATGTCACCCAAGGATTCATCCAACCTGGCCTTGAACACTGCCAGGGATGGAGCACACACAGCTTCCTTGGGCAACCCATTCCAGTGCCTCGCCACCCTCACAGTAAAGAATTTCTTCCTTAGATCCAATCTAAACCTCTCCTGTTTACATTTGAACCTGTTACCCCTTGTCCTGTCACTACAGTCCCTAATGAAGAGTCCCTCCCNTTCATCCAACCTTGAACACTGCCAGGGATGGAGCACACACAGCTTCCTTGGGCAACCCATTCCAGTGCCTCGCCACCCTCACAGTAAAGAATTTCTTCCTTAGATCCAATCTAAACCTCTCCTCTTTACATTTGAACCTGTTACCCCTTGTCCTGTCACTACAGTCCCTAATGAAGAGTCCCTCCCCAGCATCCCTATGGGCCTCCTTCAGATACTGGAAGGCTGATATGAGGTCTCCACACAGCCTTCTCTTCTCCAGGCTAAACAGCCCAATTTTCCCAGCCTGTCTTCATATGGGAGATGCTCCAGTCCCCTGATCATCCTCGTGGCTCTCCTCAGGACTTGTTCCAACAGCTCCATGTTCTTTTTTATGTTGAGGACACGAGAACTGCGCACAATGCTCCAAGTGAGGTCTCACGAGAGCAGAGTAGATGCAGCCCAGGCTATGGTTGGCTTTCTGGGCTGCAAGTGCATGCTGAAGCCAGCTCATGTTCATTTTTTCATCCACCAACACATAGAATCATTGAATGGTTTGGGTTGGAAGGCACCTTACAGATTATTGTGTTCCAGCCCCCCTGCTATGGGCAGAGATGCCTCACCAGGTTTCCCAAAGGCCAGCCAATCTGATCTTAAACACCTCGAGGGTTGGAGGAGCTGCAGCTTCTTGGGGCAACTGGTTCCAGTGTCTCACCACCCTTGTGGTAAAGAGCTTCCTTATATGTAATCTAAATCTCCCCCCTTTCAGTTTAAAGCTATTCTCCCTTGTCCTATCACTTCTTGTTCTTCTAAAAAGTCCCTCTCCCACTTTACATACTGGAAGGCTGTAATAAGGCCTCCCCAGAGCTTTCTGCTGGCTGAAAAAGCTCAACTCACTCATTCTCTTTTCATGGAGGTGCTCCAGCCCTCTGATCATCTTTGTGATCTTCCTCTGGGCTTCCTCAAGCAGGCCTATGTTCCTCTTTTGTTGGGGGCGCTGAAGATACACAGCAGTACTTCAGGTGGGGTCTCAGGAGAGCAGAGTAGAGGGGGATAATATCTGAAATTCACTGTTTCTTGGCTTAAGGTGTCTGTAAACAAAAGTAGGCTTTTATCACTTCAAACAGTGCACAACTAGTATAAACAAAACTAGATGATTCAAGGTTTGCTTTTTTCCCACTGTAATCTGAAACATGCATTACTTAAATCCTTGGGTCTGTAACATTATGTGTCAATTTTTCTTTCTCAAATATTTCTCTTGTGTACTGTGTATCATGTAGTTTTTAGTGTTTTGAAACTGAGCACAGAGGATGCTGTCTGGGTGTCTGCTTACTTCATATTGCTTGCACTACATGCTGAAATTTGTTGGACATCTGAGGAGGAAGCTGACCAAAGGACTTTTCATGTATGACATGAGAATGCTTTGCCTCCTAGGATAGTCTTATCTGTCATTTTCAGAGACCCAGATCTTGCTTTCTTGATCATAGAATGGTTTCGGTTGAAGGGACCTTTGAAAATCCTCCAGTCTAACCTCTCTGCTATTGTCAGGGACATCTTTTACTGGATTGATTTTCCCAAAGCCCAAACCAACATGACCTTAAACACATCCAGTGAAGGGGCATCCATAGCTTCTATGGTTAACCTGATCAGTATTTCACCATCTTCATAATGGAAAAAATATATTTTCTATTTTCAGTCTCAGTTTCAGTTTCAGTTAAAAACTGTCTCCCCTTTATCCCCTGGTACAATTTAAAGTGGAAAAAGTAAGAAGAGAAGCAGCATAATAAACTTCAAACCTGTATAGAAATTCTGCACTGGACATCACTTGAGATCCTAGCTTTGTATATTGAGAACACAGGCTGATAAGGAAAGGTAACTTGTAAAAAATATTAAGAAAATAGGTGCTTCTAATATCACTTCATTATCATTCATAGGAAGCTCAGATTAAAGTAAAAGTGTCCACTGTTTTCTTAGCAAGTGATGTAGGAAGAAAACAACTGCCTAATTAATACAACAATGTAAGGAAATACCTATGGATATTCCAGCACCATTAGCCTGTAGCATTTGAGCCTTCCACAACAAGTTTAGCATCCTGGGGGACAAACTCTGTGTGTGTGTGTGCAAACACAAGAAGAAAAATGGGTAAGTAAATCTAACCTTAACAGGTTATATCTAATCTGTTATATTTAACCTCCAGCAGATCCTTAATAAATAGGCTTCAAAGGTAAAGGTATAAAACTAGTAATCCTTAGATTTAGGAAGGTTAAGCCTGTCATCTGTCAGAGAAGGTATACAGATTTAACCAAAACTGAAGAAAGAATAAAAATATCATGTAGTTAAATGACAAGTTTCAAAAGATAACTTCAGGAGCATTGTATAAATAATATCTATCTAAGTGTTAGATATTATTTATACATATAAAGTACTTTGGCATGCTATGGCACAGTAGATGAAGAAAAACTTTTGAGACTGAGTAGAAGAAGGTAAATGAAATTCTTAAAAAAGGTAAAAGTACTAGAGAATACTTAACTGATGTGTTGAAATTGGTATACTTAACTGAGTAAGGTAAGCTAAGATTGATATAACGGTAAGGTAAAATAATTCAATACATAACAAAAGGGGGCAGTAGCTTGAGAGAATTGCTGAGTAAGGTATAAATTGTTGAGGCAGCCATCTTGCAAATACTGAGTTAGTGAGTAACATCAGGCAAAAGGAAAAGAGTTCTGAGGGTGAGTATAGTACACAGAAAGGACTTAGAAAGGGGGAAAAGGAAAAATATAGGCAGCAAAACATGTGGTAAAGAGTGAGTTAAGGGGTGCCTGCCAAGCTACCTACTCACTACAGCACAACAGGACAGGGTTCCTGCTGATTTGACCATTAACATGTCTGTGTGACCAAGTCCTGCAGCCAGGAGGACTTGAATGGCTTTTCCAGTATTTGTCATAGAATGCCCAGAGGAAATATAAACAAACACCTTGTCTCCCCAGTGCATCTATCACATTCTGAAAGACATTTACTTCAAGTAAATTGTGTTCCATTTTTTTCAAACAAGATATCTTGAACCTGCTCAGGACTTTCTCATACAAGAGCCTTTCATTTGGGTCCTCATGATAGCAAGAGTCTTCAGCTAATTCAGGAGAAGAGATAACAGTACCTTCTTCAAAGCATAACAGATGTGCCTTGCATTTCCCTTTTAGATATACTCTTTAAAAATCTATTGGTATAATTATGTGTTTGTCTTAAAAAAAAAATTATTTTTCTAACAGTTTCAGAGCTAATACTTTACATGAAACTATTCAGGAAAGATTGTCAAAGAGTGAGAAGTAAATTAATGGTAATGATTAAAAATTAGGAATGAAAAGCAGAAGCCAGACAATGTGAGTGTAAATCAAATCTTTTGTTTGTCCAAAGGCTAGCATTTGTTATGATATTTTCCATGTCAAATTTCCTACAGATAATTATATGGCATGTAAGAAGACTAGAAAGGGCTTCTGAGAAGCAAAATTTATAGTTGACATTAAATTATTGAGGCTACTAAAGTATAATGAAGCTGAAAACATTCTGAAGTTAATAATAAGGTTAGATGAATAGGGAGTAGGACAGGTAATGTAATTTGCTCCTAACAGATGTAAGGAAATGCTAACTGGAAGGAAAGACTGGAGTTGTTCATGCCTGTGGCATTAAAAAGTGATTGTAACCACTTGGGAAATAAATCCTACAGGCATTAAGGTTTAAACTACTGAATGGAAACAAAACTATATGAGCAAATTATTTTCTTATCATGTATCTGTAGTTGAAACGTGTGGTATAGGCCACAATGAGAGATATGGAAGTAAGCAGAAGGATGTGCCAGGGTGCAGCAGGTCAGGGGCAGCGCAGCAAGGCCTGGAGCTCTGTTCTTTGCCACTGATTAGCTCTGTCCCATGGCCACCAGTGAACCAAACCAGGGACAGTGACCAGCCACAGGCAATGGAACTTTGATTAAAAACTTTCTTTTAGTTGCCTTAGCTTGATTAGGGTAGTCCTCTCTGCCACAGAAACCTCATCTTTCAGCCTACTTTTGGTTATAAGCAGCTTTGGAGCTAAAATGAAACAATTTGAGTAAGGCAAAAATATTTTAAAATGCTGTGTAGCCACTATGCTGAAATGTCAAGAGGAGTTTGAGTGCGGAGAAGGGAGCTCAGGAGCGTATTACAGAATCACAGAATCACTAGGTTGGAAGGGACCTCTAAGATCATCAAGTCCAACCCATGCCCTACACCTCCACTAAACGTATATCACCTTCATATACATAAATGTATATCACCTTCATATACAAATACCAAATCCTCAATTGCCTAATTTAAATAAAACTTTTGCTATTGATTTTTAAGGACCAAAAGTTCATTTTTTAACAGGAGATGAACTGTAGACTGTCTCAGCTTTGAATAAGAGAGACTTTTGTACAAGCCAGTTATGTAAATATCTAGTATGTTCCTCTTGCAATGATAACATCCATTAACTTACAAAATCTTGGGACAGGGCTTCAACAATTTTGAATTAGCATACAAGAATTGAAATAACTGCATTGGTGTTGATTTATGGGGAATCTAGCTAGAATATGGTTCCTTAATCATTGAGGTCATAGCTGGTTTTCAAGGTAAAATAATTTAGTTTAAATTCATGGTTTCAGTTTTTAAAAGTTGGTGAAACTGTTCTGCAATGGATTTACCCTACAGCTTTGACAGAAAATGTGCATTCTTTGCATGGGAAACATCCAAATTAATGACATCAAAACAGAAAGGCAATAAAGTTTTATTTTCTTATTTAAGTAAGTGCTTCACTTCAGGTTGGAATTTGTGGTTCAAAATAGACTAAAAAGTAGTTTAAATCAGTGGATTATTTGTTTTTAAGAAGTATTAAACTCCCCCAAGAATACTTTAAAAATTATTTGCTTGTTTTGTTGACTTCAGCTTTGTTACAATTATGCTGAGGGTAGATCTTTTGAAATCTATAAAGACTAACTCAAATTCAGACACCCGTGTGAAATCAAATGTTTCTACCTCTAGTGACAAAGAAAGTTGATATCATACTTGACTGCCTCATTTGGCAGAAACAGTGTTAGATGCACTTTCTATTAATACTAATAGAAATAGTCATGTAAATAGGGACCAAAATGGATCTTGTGTTTTATACTGCAGAAATAATATGTTAACTGAAATTTGTTCCATATGAGGTGAGCTGCCGGCTATTTTGTAATCTCAGTTTTGCTAAAATTACTTTATAAATTAAAAAAAAAAAAAAAAAAAAAAAAAAAAAAAAAAAAAAAAAAAAAAAAAAAAAAAAAAAAAAAGAAAATTAAAACTTTTAAAAATGGTAGTCTATAGCAAATTTTTATGGCCTATGTGTGTTAATCTGAACTGTTGAAGCAAACAATTGTATATGAGCTAGTTATATCATGAGTGTGATGCTAGTGTGAATCCCAGATTGAGGATGCCCATGTCCTAGACACATACATTTGGAAGAAATCGACACCAGGTTTCATGAGTTCTTTTAATTGTGGAATGATTTATTGTGGTTGAAGCTACACATCTATTGTAATCAAAATACAAGTTTGATTTATTGCACTAAAATAAAATTGAGATCAGAATTCACTGCATAATAGAGTGATAAATGCAACAGGAGAGGTGGAAAAAATTACTTACCTTGTAACTCATGTTGTGCCAAATCTGGCTGCTAATTTACAGTTTTCCTTTCCTGGTAGCCCACTGTATTAGAGAAACTGTCTGCTTAGTCACAAAGTTTGCATAAAAACATTTAACTTGAGACTTGCTGATATTCATTTGGTTCCAATAGAATTAATGGTGTGCTTGAAAGTAAGTGCTTAGGCAGAGTGCTGCCATTAAAGTTGTATCATTTTGCAAAAGCAAAGCAACCAAAAATAAACATTCATGAACATGCCTGAATTTAAAAACCAAAGCAGTATAGTTTGTGCACTATGTGCAGAAGATAAAGAATAAATGTATATCCATTTGTTCTTTGGCTTGAGATCTTCGGTTGAACATTTTTTTGTGTTTTATCAAGCTTTGTTAGATAAAAATTTGCGTTCAGAGATTACATGGGTTATCATCTCAACATATACTCTCTAATCAAGCCTATGGAACAAATATCATGGTCAGCTTCTGTTCAGACTGAACTTCCTGTTCATACCACTGGGCACATATTAATGGAAGTCATTCCCTTGATTCTGTTGGCACCATCTATATGTTTTCCACTAGTGTGCTACTGTTTGCAATGTGATCTCAGGTGTTGAGTTATAGATCTATGTTAAATGACTTGGTAAGTGTTCCATATATCACCATTTGGTTTTGATATAATTTATCAATTTTAGTAGAATTTTTTTACTAGTAGATTATTCTTGCACAGAAAATATTCAATAGTGCATGTAAATGCAGGTTAAATATATGTGAGAGTATCTATTTCTCTTGTGTGTTTTTTTTTTATAATTAAGTAAATATAATTAGCTTAGCCCTCTTACCATTTTAACAGTTTGTCATCCAGCCTGAAGATAATTATTAAGCCAAAGATAAACACTTAAAGTTGTTTTCTTTATGCTAAATTTTGCTTGCTGTCTTTCTAACTGACAACTGAAGCCTAGTAAACGAGAATAAATGCCATCCTAATGACTTTGAGAAATTTGTAATGATTAATTTATTCAGTTTTGTTGTCAAAGTTTTCCAGTCACAAGTGAGAATATATTTTAAATAGGTTTAACATGTGTTCCTATAACAGTGTTATAATGGCTGAGGAAAACAATTTGCAAAGGACAATAAATGCCAGAGACAGAAATCAAGTGCTCTGGCTATCAATGAAACGAAACACTAACCTAGCTAAGAGTTCATTTAGCACTGTTCCAGATGGCTAGAATTTTCCACAAGAGCATATCTTTTGCAGTCAGTCTTGCAAACATATGTATTTTTTTTTCCTTTAAAAAATTTACCTCTCAAATTATACCTATACAATTTGCAGATCTAAACCTTATGTCCTGGTTTCAGCTGTAACAGTTATTTTTGTCCTTCTTAGTATCTGGTGCAGTGCTGTGGTTTTGACTTTAGCCAGAGAACAATGCTGATAACATACCAATGTTCTTGTTGTTGCTCAGTAGCACTTACCCTGACCAAGGACTTCTCAGTCTCATGCTCTGCCACTGTCAGGAGGAAGCAGAGACAGGACACTTGACCCAAAGTAGTCAAAGGGGTATTCCATAACACAGTATGTCATGCCCAGTGTAGAAACTGGGGGGAGTCACCCAGAAAGCCCAGTTTGCTGCTCAGATCAGGCTGGGTATCAGTCAGCGGGTGGTGCGCGATTGTATTGTGTATCACTTGTGTTTACTGGTGTTTGATTTGTTTTGTTGGCTTTTTTTTTCCTTTCTCTTTTTAGTTTTACATTCCCACCCTTAGTTATTTCCCTTAGTAGTAGTAGTAGTTTTGTATTATACTTCAGTTATTGGGCTGTTCTTATCTCAGCCCATGTGGTTTACATTCTTTTGATTCTCTTCCCCATCCCACCCAGAGAGGCAGGGAGAGGAGTATGTGTGCAAGCAAATGGCTGCATTGTTCTGAGTTACCAGCTGGGCTTAAATCATGACACCTTGATCCTATATATTTCTAGCACAAATTCTTCTCATATGTAGTAGGCAGAAATCAAAATGTGATACAAAAAGAATTATAGTGTATTATGATTTATCACCAAATTCATAATGAATTCTTGAGTGTAACTTGATTCTCTAGTGTTTTGTGCCATCATTCAGCAAAGTTGATAATTTGTTAATATGCTAATTTTCTATCTTTCCATTGGATACTCTGCATGAAAGTGAAACCCAAATTTTTGTACAATAGAGATTCTGTTTCAGTGCTTCTAAAATAAAATAGCTACTGAAGCAATCACAGCAATTTCTGAAGTATGATGTAACTCAATTATGGTAGCAAGTGAATTTGAATATCTTTTTGTGTGGGAAACCACAGGTATATTAAAATTTTATGTACTGTATTTCAGAAAGATTTAAGGGTTTTGTAATAAATATTTCAATGGATATAAAAGAAGAATCTAAAGGATATGGAAATCCACCAAAGAGAGGTCAGTATTTAGTGGAAACTGTTTACTTTCTCTTTGTTTCCAAAGAATATTTTCCATTTTAATGTATCTTTTTGATAAATAAGTTTCACAAATCTTAAGGTTTTTTCCAACCCTAACTGTTCTATGATTCTATGAAGTCTGATGTTTAAACTGTATTGAAATGTTCATTAAATTTTGTTTTGACAGTTTCCCTCAGCAGTTGTGATTGTTATTCCATGACATGTGACACTGTGTTGTATGTTGTCTGTAATTTCATAATTTGCATTTTTTTGTCCTTGTAGCAGTAACCTTTTCAGTATTCAATGAAAAAAAAATGGCCCCCGGGAACTTTCTGATTAACATGCAAGAACAAAGTGTCAAGGAAAGCATGTGCTAAGAGCATTGCATACTGTAATTCAGTTTAAAAATGTGTACCAACTTAACATATCTGTGCCTTATGTAAGGAACTGCCGTAGCTCTGTAGGGAAGAAATGGAAGCTTAATGTCAAGTGAAAAAGTATGTTAAAGCTTTCAACAGGAAAATTAAAAACAAAGATGAAAGAAGGAATATGTTCAGAATAAAATAGTCAAATAAATTTTTAATGGTACCACTTACTTTATATTAACTGAGCACATAAGGTGAACAGGCTGGCAGAAAGTGTCTTTGTGCCCTCAGATGGATGAATTTAATGGAAAGAGTTCTGGGTTTAGATGTGCTCTATTTTAAGATATTTTGCCCTGTGTGCCAATTTCCTTCATTCTGATCAGAAAATTCAGACATCTGTTCCTCAGCACCTCTCTTGGGGGAATTGCTCTGAACTGCGTTGTCTGTTTTTATTAAGTTCAGCCACATTTTGATTTTTCTCCTCTGTCTTCATAATATCATTCTCCCTATTTTTCTCTTTTGATACTAAAGCCAGTATATAGGCAACCTCTGTCACTGATATCCAATTACACAAAATAAGGGAATTTGGTTATTTTCTAGTCTGGACAATGAAGCTAGAGTTCTGCTCTCCTTGTATTCTTACAACATTGTCCTGTACCATTATGACATTGCCATAAGAATTCTTACAAATTGATATCAGTGAAATTACGGACAATGTAAGGGAGACAAAAAACTGTTTCTTGGGTTTTGATGCTAGATAGGAATGAAATTTTGACACACACACACTCCCATGCACCCCCACTCCCACCCTCCCTCCCTTCCTCCCCCCCCCAAAAAAAAAAAATTGCCCAGATTTTAGGATAGACAAAATGCTTGGGGGAGAAGAGATTCAGAGCAGCCCTGCAGAGAAGGACTTGAGGGTGGTGGTCGATGAGAAAATGAACATGAGTCGACTGCAGTGTGAGCTTGCAGCCCAGAAAGCCAACTGTATCCTGGGCTGCATCCAAAGAAGCGTGACCAGCAGGGCGAAGGAGGTGATCCTGCCCTTCTCCTCTGCTCTCATGAGACCTCACTTGGGGTATTGTGTGCAGTTCTGGTGTCCTCAACACAAAAAAATTACATAGAACTGTTGGAACAAGTCCAGAGGAGGGACACAAGGATGATCAGGGAGCTGGAGCATCTGCATGAAGGTAGGCTGAGAAAGTGGGGCTGTTCAGCCTGGAGAAGAGAAGGCTGCGTGGAGACCTCATAGCAGCCTTCCAGTATCTGAAGGGGGTCTATAAGGATTCTGGGAGTGACTTTTTATTAGGGACTTCAGTGACTGGACAAGGGGTAATGGGTTAAAACTTAAACAGGGGAAGTTTAGATTGGATATAAGGAAGAAATTCTTTACTGTAAGGGTGGTGAAGCACTGGAATGGGTTGCCTAAGGAAGTTGTGAATGTTCAAGTTCAAGTTCAAGGCAGTGTTCAAGGCCAGGTTGGACAGAGCCTTGGGTGACATGGTTTAGTGTGAGGTGCCGCTGCCCATGGCAGGGGGTTTGAAACTAGATGATCTTAAGGTCCTTTCCAGCCCTAACTATTCTATGATTCTATGATTCTTTAACAACTTTTGGCATGAATGGGATAATGAAGGGACAAACATTGGAAATATTACAGGGGGGAAAAAAAACATGGATATCATCATTAGCAAGAAAAGGAAAATAGCTGAGAGTTTTTAAGGGTCTGCAAACTTGGAATATATTGCAGTTAGAAACACTCTAGTAGTGAAGACCTTTACAGTGATGAAGAAGTTAGAGCATTTAAACATAACTTCCCTCCACCCTCCAGGAAAATAAGTACTTTTGTAGTACAGTGGTTTTGCTCCTGAGCTGACACCAACCACCTGTGTGCGTTAACAAACAGCTTTTGATAAAGGCAAGCCAGTTGCGTATGGCAAATCCAAACAGCCAGCAGATACTGCAACTTGTTAAAGAGATTTCAAAAGATGCTGGAGAGGGATTATAAATCACTTCTGATTTCACTTTGATTTAATCATCCCAAGGTCTGAATTTCATTATGAAAGTGGCATTGGCCTTTAGCATCAAAACCATTCAAAAGTTTGATCATGGTATACAGTTTCTTTGATCCAAATATTATTAAAGGAAAGGAAAATGCAGTTTTAATAAAAGTACTTACACTTTTTTTTTTAAAGCACCTTTTTTTCTGTGTAAACATGTGCATTTATTCCCAGAATACATTTTAATGCAATTTATTATTGTGAATGAACTCACAAATCCGTGGCATAAAAGTCAAAGTAGTTCTGTTTGAAGATCTTATTAGAGGTATTACTTCAAAATTGAATGTTATGGGTGACACACCCATATCTTTCAATGAAGTAGAAATCAAAGGTTTCCCCCCCCCTCCCCTCCATACACTATTTCCTGCTTTCAGTTTTAACCTGTACTAGAGAGGGGCCTGCAGTTCAGCAGCTGCTTACCATGGTTCAGCTGAGAACGAGAGTGTCCTAGAAACCTCTTACTTAAAACTGTGAATCAGTGGGATGGTTAAATTCAGCTTTCCAGTTGTGGAGGACCTTCCTATTGTGCTACAAAAAAAAAAAAAAAAAAAAA
>NDXB01020975.1:32585-44365 GCA_002631895.1 Agapornis roseicollis
AAAAAAAAAAAAAAAAAAAGTAAAGATAAATGAAATTTCTGAAAGAATGCATTTATGAAAATGGCAATAGAAGTTCATAATAATGCATAATATTCTGCTTCTGGTGTCTTGCCACTCTTTGATTTGTTTATAACAATCAGAACAGAGAGGTTCTGGAACAAATTTCTAATGGAAAGTTAAGTGGAAAATAAATCTAATTATTTTGCATGTGAAACAACTTGTGTGTGAATTACATGGTGGTGAACATGAACTGAGAAGTCCTATATCTTGGGGTAATAAAGCAAATGATTCTACATAAGAAAATAATGTGTGAAAGGAAAAACTGTTTTGTACAATTTATATATGTCCACGTATGGCCACTTACTTACCTTTTTCATATATATATATGTATAAAAGATTGGATGTTTTATTTATTCAATCCACAATATACTCTACAAGTACCTTCACAGCATCACGTTTCCAAGGCACAGTGTCCTTACAAAATCATGCATCTTTTTATAACTGTTTCTCTCTGAATTTGAAGGTTTATTATTTTCTTCCACTTTTGAAATGTTTTATGAATGTTGGTATATGCCAAATCATTAAAATGAAGTTTATTGGTATCAGCTTTTTCAAAACAAAGAATCAGTCTCACTCCAGCCCTGAAAGAGACTGTGTTCTGTAGTTAATGTTGTAATTGTGTTCTAAAATCTGACTTACAAATATGATTTGAATTCAAAAGAAGCATATAATAAGAGGGTGTAAATAGTCTATCTGCAAGCAAGATTTTTCAGTGCAGGTAAAAAGAAGAACATGTTGCTTTTTAATCCATGGACTATGGAATAGTACGATAATTGTATGTTATTTTGCTTAAAATATTTTAGTGTAGCCTACATGGGAAGCTACTTTGGGATTAAATATTTGAGTTTAAATGGCAAAATAAATGTATAGTAGGATTTTTGAACTTTTGTTAGGCAGTTCAACTGAAGAGCCTTTCAGCTGGGTGTATATGTTGATGAAAAGATATTTCAACACAAGTGAAGTTTTTGGAAATGTCTCCTTTCAGTCTTCTAGTGCCAGCTGTTGTGATTCTGGCTGAATGATGCTGCTTAGCATCATTGCAGCATTTCAATTCCCACTTTCTTATTCATCCCCTAAAATGGGAAAGTCTCTAGTGCATGTCTCAGCTAGATGATTTGACACCAGAAATACTGAGCTTCAGTTAGTGAGGAAACTTGGTGTCATGACTCAAATACATACCTTCATTGAACATATTTATTTCCTTCTTTTTTGATTAATACTGTGATTTCAAAATTGATTTACTGTACATTGAGTGTATCTGCCTTTGACTGTTGTTCCAGTGTAAACATGTATCTCCTCTGATGTCAGTGTCTGAGCATGGGAGAATTACATTATGATATACATATTAGGCACCATATGATATTCACTGCTTTCCTTGAGCTATTTAGAATGTTATCTCCCTTTCTTGTTCATAATCTGCAAATAAGAAAATACCTAAAACTTGTCAAGTCTTAGTAAAAGTGTGGACTTCTGCATTGCTGTAAGCAATATGTTTTGTGGGTTTTGGTTTGTTTTTTTTTTTTTTCACAAAAGAGACTGGGGATTAAAAAAACTCTTTGGGTATAAAAACTGTTTACNACCTAAAACTTGTCAAGTCTTAGTAAAAGTGTGGACTTCTGCATTGCTGTAAGCAATATGTTTTGTGGGTTTTGGTTTGTTTTTTTTTTTTTCACAAAAGAGACTGGGGATTAAAAAAACTCTTAGAGTATAAAGACTGTTTACATGGACATATATCCTGCTTCAAGTAGGGATTCCTGACAAAGTGCTAAGCAAGGTGAGAAAAGGCAGTTCAATGCAGTCTCTTTGTAATTAGCATTACTTGTGCAAAAGACTTTCTTCAGAAGTGTGAATAGTTTGAAATAAGCAGGTTTAATTTCATTTTTGAGACAGCTAAGTGAAATTTGTTAGTGAGATACTGCAATGAGGACCAGGGGAAGTTGTCTTTTATTTAGTACTTTTAAAAGGATAGAGGTAGAAATCGGAGATCTGAATATGCCTAAAAAGACATCTTTGTCCTAATTCTTTGGCCTAATTCTGCAAAAACTTTTTGTCTAATATTAAGTGTTCTTTCTGAAAGTTTTCCTTATTTTTTTCTTTTTTTCTGTGAAAACTGTGGATATTTGAAATTTTATAATGCTCTTTCACTTCTCTCCTAAGTATTTTTTACAATAGATAGCTATGTACTAGTTTGGTGTTGTATTTCTCTGAATTCAGAGCTTTATTTTCATTTTTAAGCCCTAGCAAGCATTTTATTCACTATCCCATCACCTATTTATATGTAAAGTAATGTATTTTATGTCACTTCTGCAATGACTGACCTGTTCGAATGAGTAGATCATAGGAATGATCTGTGTGATAAGCCTGAAAATACAAATGGAAAAATCAAGATATGTTTGCAGAACCCATGGAATACAGAACAATCTCTTGAATCCCACCATAAAGACCATGTAAAGTCAGATGTGTATCATATTTTACAGAAATATAGCTTCTGACCCATCTGCTCTTCAAGTAAACCTCTTGAAACCATTGGGATATTGTGCCAAAAATAAAAGTGTTTTAGCAGCTGTTGAATTGAATGAGTTGGAGTGCCTGTTGGGAAAAGCATGCAACAGTTAGACAGACAAAAATCAGAACAGCTGAGACGAACAGCTAGAACTCTCTAAGAGTCCTGGGGTGTTTGAAGAGGCAATATTGCTGGACACACTACAAAGGACAGATTAAAAGACACAAGTGAATAGAAATCTATCCTCTTAAAATTATTAGGACCAATTGCCTAGTAAAATGCTGTTTAACATGCATCTGCTGCTGCTTCCCCTGTTGCATGGCATGAAACATTCTCTGACTATCAAATTTCCTCAGTTATGTATTCTTGTCAATATCTCCATTCTGCTGAACTGCTCTGGTATTTATGTTTTCTTTTCATTACTTGAGACCCTCCTTTGATTTCTCCAGTTATGTTTTTTGCTTTAGCTCTTTCTTTCCTTCAGTTCTTTATAGGAGTTAACTTCACAGTCATTATTCATCTTATCAGCTATACTGGGTGATTTAGGGTGTATAATGAATGTTAAGTAGTGAGCTATATTTCCAAAAATTCTAAGAGTATTTATTCTATTATACATTCTAATCAATCGGTTACAATTTAGAGACCTTATACATGTAGAAAAAAATTGTGCAGTGGATTCAGCATTAGAAAACCAGATGGCAAAGAAGACATTGGAAATACAACAGAAGGACAATGAATTACATGCAAATTAAATAAGGTTTGAAAGATCTGGGGTTCTAACTGAAATTTTAGAGGGCAGTACCTTTTAAGTTCATTTTATCCTTTTTATATCATTTTATTTTTCAATTTTTGTTTCTACTTTGTCTTTCAAATAAGAATTCCTTGGCTTGTAGTTTGGAAGCTTTTCCAAAAATGTAATTTTAACTGCAACAGTGTCACAAAGCATAGATATCTTATTATGGTGCAGCTTCATGAAGGACAGGTTAGAAGTTTAGATTCTTCTTATGCATAAAACTTCTTGTTCTGTTTAAGTAACAAAATCAGGCATTATTCTGTTTTGAGACTTTTCAATGAATAAAACATGCTATGAAGAAATTTCTCCCTTAGAAATTTATGCATTTAAAACTCTACCTGTAATTTCTACGGAGAAAAACTACTTTCGAACTTTTCTCACATAGCTTACACTTACAGTACATTGACCTGAATAATGCATTATAGCAGATGATAATTTGTTGTGAAGCTTTGTTTACATTACATTAAAGCTATTCAACATTAAAATGAGTTTAAGAGTGAGTGAAGTTGATTCTTTATATGATTTAGTTGGCTTTTCTTTTTCTAACATCAAGATCCATATCACAACAAAGTCATTAGCTTCTCCTTTCTGAAGAGAAAAGGATTAGCCACCAAATGAAAATGGACATCTTTGAATTCTCAAAAAAAAACCCAAATCAACAACCAAACAAAACCCAACCACAAATCCCCAATTTAATCCTAACTTTGAGACTGTTAACCAAGACACTGAATCATAAATATAAATATATTTTGGAGTGCAATTAAAGTAAAACAAGAATAATAACTAGAAAACACCTATGTCTATGCGTGCACTGGTGCTCATTTTCCAGCTTTCCAAAAGTGGTTAACGTTTCTCTCCTAAACTGGTATCTATATGGCCTATTGTCAAAAGTGACCGATACTTGATTTTTTTGGAGGAGTTTTCTAGAACTCTGTTACATCAGTCTTTCCTTCTGCATCTCCTGCCTTTGTGGCCCCTCAGTAAAAGTTTCTTAAAGGAATAATTATCCTTAAAGCAAGAGTTGAAGAAGCACTGTAAAATGACTAATCAATACATTGAAGGGATATGCACCAAAGTATGACTCTTGTCATGAATTTAAGGCACAAGCACATTTATGATAGGATTAGGTTTTAGGGAAAGCTAAAAAGGGACAACAGCTAAGGATATTGAAATGAAAAAACAGGAAATGCACTATAAATAATAACCTTATTCAAGCAGAAAAAATAACAGAATAAGAAATCTTTTGTAGTATACTTTCACTGTGAAATGGATGAGAAAGCTGATTGAGTCAAGGAGGAACTTAGACTCATGTTTTGTTTTATGGCAGAGGAGGGCTTTACTTTCTGGGATTAGTATGCAACAGCACTTGTCAAATATGTCAAAAACTGATGCAAGCACTAGAAAATTTCTTTACAGGTGGCCTGATTAACCCACCAAAGAACCCCAAATGAAAAGTAACCTCCAAGAACACCAGGTGTTCTGTTAAGGTCACTAATTTGAGCATCCTCCCAAGGTAGCAAGTTGTATATGTTGATACAGCCTTAGCTGATAGTTATGGTCCACTGCAGCAAATGAACATAAGGGGAAGAGCCAAGTGTTCCAAAGATTCTTATAAGAGAAGTTTTTAAATTATCCATAAACAGAAGGTTTTTACCTTTGAAACATAACTAGGTTGCATAACCACTGAAGTGTCAACATTTGAAAAATCTTAACTTATTAAATAGGCATGGTGAGAATAAATCACCAAAGCTTTGGCTTCTGAAAGCTGGTCATAGACATGATGACATAAGCGTCTGTGAACCTTGAAACTGCAGGAACAGCTATTATCATCTCATGAGCATCAACTCTGATAAGTGGCTAGCTTTGATTGTTTTGGCTTTTTAGTGAATTATTTGGTTCAGTGTTTAGAGTGGATTGGTTTTATTGTCTTGCTGAATTGGACTGTCTTTTCTAGATTAGTGTAGGCAACTGGAATAACTAATTTGAATTGTTGGCAGTTTAATTTATATATAAAAAATCCCTTTTCTCTGAAGATTCCAGAGGAATAATTGTTTAATGCATTTTTTATTTATTCATACTTATTATCACTTATTTTTCAGAGTTTCAGTTCATGAGATCAGTACTTGAAATGAGAATATAAGTCTTTTTGAAGAGTCAGAATCAGAAAAGAGATTAGACTACACAGTCATGCAGAAGTGAAAAGGTAAGCTTAATGGAATATGTTTAATTAAGGAGGTAGGTGGGTAAGAAATGAATAGTGATACTCTAGGATTGGTTAAAGTGTAAAGGAAAGGTATTAATAAATCTGTTAAAACATTCTATGTGCAATTTCAAGCTCAAAGATAAACGTCAAACATTGACATCAATGGTTAAAGTAAAGATGAAAATGACTTACTTCTCTTTATGGTTCTCTCCAGATGTTGGGTGGTGCAATTCCTCAGAGATGCTGTTTCAATCTTCTCCTTTCTTCTGGGTGAAAGGAGGACTGACAAAGCAGGAGCATCTGCAGCAGCAACAGTAAGAGGTTTTTGGTTTTCATGAATTTCCATCCGGGAGGAAAAGCAGCTGCAGAACTCAGTGAGAAAAAACTTTGGGATGGGGGTTGCTGCTCACCCTGGCTGGCAAGCAGTTGATATGGAGGCTGATGAAGAGTTCTGTGCATCAGGATGCACACTGGCTTTTCTCCACCTTCTTTCATCAAGACCTATGAAATGCTATCCCATCAAAACTTTTTTTCAAGACTAAAACATCTTTCGCAGTAATGAATATGCATAAGTACAGACAGGGCTACTTTAGCTAGAAAGGTGAAATCCAAATCAAAATATGAAGAGAAACTAGAAGGAGTACATTTGTATGCATTTGTAGCTGAATGACCTGGACAAGTTCTGGAATGTAATTGAATTATTCTATTATATATTTCATTCTTCGCATAGAGGTTCTTACTTGAAACCAGGTCTTGAGAAAAGACAATTCCTTCCTTTTATTAAAACAGAATGGAAATAAATCTTCATATAATGTAAATCAGAGAAGTCTTTGCAGAATGTCAGGTATGCCAAAGTGTGTGGTAAAAATGATGACATTAAATAATGGAATAAAATATTGTTTTTAAATTTAAATACATCATGGAAGTGCTCTTTGAGTTCACAAAAATCACTGTACCTCATGTAGTTGGGATGAGAGGCTGCCAATATAGGAAATACCCTTCTATCCTGATTTTATTTGCTATTCAGATTATCTCTATTAGTCAAATTGTCATTATTAGTTATTTCCAGAGGTAATATCCTAGACTAAATGGACCTTTAATCTGACCAAATTCAGCCACAGATGTCCTTTCTTGGTATCTCTGGCTGAACGTCTCAACTTGGTATATAGAAAAGAATATTGTGATATGTCCTAATATCACCATATTAGTACACGATGCTTCACGTTCCCTGGATATTTTATTAAATAAGGTGTATCTCCTTATTTCAGCTCTACAGATGCTAAATGACATTTTTTGTTTTCAGTTGTAAAATAGCAGTTAGATTGCATCTGAACAATAAAATGAGTTTTTACTGCTTTTTGTCTCCTGGGATATCCAGCTGAAAACTCATATTTGAAACACATCATCACTATGTTCTTTGTTGTTATTAACAAAGCAAAGACCATGAATTATTTTGTGTAATGATGGTAATGTGCTTTCCCAGCTAATTTAAACACTGAATTTTGAATTTGTGTGTTTCACTGTGTTGTGGTTTAAGCCCAGCCGTAACTTGGAACCATGCAGCTGCTCTATCTCTTCTTCGTCAGCACTATCAGCACTCTATCTCTTCTTCATCCCTGTTTCCAGCTAAACCCAGGACACACTGTAAAATATTATGCCATTGTTTGACTTTTAAGTAAATTTTCATTATTTTATATCAGTCTTTAGATAGAAGAAAAAATCAAGTCCTTAACAAATAGGAGGAAATTTGATCATAAGATCCTGGAGCATTGACCTAGGGGGCAATGAGAATGTGTGTGAAGCCTGCTAGTAGGAAACTAGCCTTGGCTAGCTAGCTGATAGTAAGCTTGTTAGTCAGGCTAGTACTTCTGACTAGTTGTTTAAAGGAATAGCTAAAGAATTTTAACTTTAATTTTAAATAGTAATTGAACTGCAATGGTTTATATGATCTGAGATTCACCATATACTTCATATATGATGAAAGCCAGTAAAACGCATTAAAAAAATAGAGATTTGAAGAACTTTAAAGATACATCTGCTATGCTTATTTATTCAGTTGGGGGAGGAAATGGCAGGTAGGATTTAACATTCACTCCATTTAGGTACAGTGAGTGCATAACATTTCCCATTACAAATCTTTAGCAGATACTCTCACAATAAATATATATATTGTGCATATATATATTGCTGTTCATAAGTAGCCCAGTAATAAATACAGACTTGTGCAGAGAAGAAGTATTTTTGTGGCATTTTTAGAAAATGAATGGAAACTTTTCTGAAATCTTGTCACTTGTGATTTCTAGAAAATGCTATGCATGAGTCATGAAGCTTATGATCTAAGCAATTTGAAAAGTTTGATTATTTGACAACATTATCAAATGCTATCAAAAATTGTAGACAACAAAGATGCTAGAAAATGACAGTGAAATATAAAGGGATTAGGGCAATAGGGATTCATACAAGAGAGATTTCTCCTGTGTAGTGATAAATCTGGTATTCGTACTATTAAGGACAAAAATCTTGTAATACGTTGGCCTCACCTCCACTGTTTAATCCTAGTTGGCTTAACACATACTCCAAAATGCAATCAGTATCTGCTGACCCTTTCTCCTTCAGTTTCTGTGTTCATTCAGACAGAAGGACAACTGAGCATTTACCACATCTACTTTCTTGTGATGATCCCAAAGACCCTGCTCTGGTCATGTATGCCAACCTGTGCTAGAGCTCTAGCTGGCAGTCATCATTAACAAGCTTGTCTTCAGAGAGATTTTATGTTTAATTTGACATTGCTGGCGATGCCTTCCTGCCCTGCAGCATCAACCAGTCCAACTACTTCTCGTGAAGCAGAGATCTGATGCTGCCAAAAGTATGACTCTTGGAGCCTTTCCTTTCTCCACACAAATGGACTCCAGTGTCCAGGTCTCTTCTGGCTTCTGTGATCCCTTTTGTGATGGTATGACGTTTTGCTCCCTTCTTTAGTGAACCAAGATGATCTGAAATACTGACTGCTGGACATAGTAAGATGGTGGGTTTATGACACAGTATATGCAAGGTGTGTCACCCAGGGAGTGGTATAGGTGTCTGATCTTACTGAATTGCAGTGCTGCTTTTGGAAGACTGTCCCAGAGTGTAGGATTCATTTCTTGTAATGGTCTTACAAGCATTGCTTTCATGGAGCAAAACATAAGGTAACCTCCATCTTGATAATGTGGGAGCTCTTTCAGGAGTTAAAGGCTTTTTATACAAACAGCATCCCAGGATCAAACTAGCATATGTGCAGTGTGGAATATCTGAGAAGTGGGACCAAAAGCTAAAATGAGGCATTAGCCAAATTGACGGTGTAGACCTGGCTATAATTCAGAGAATTTTAAAAATAAATGAATAATTTGTATCTTCTAACAACAGCACTCATTGTTGCAATTTCGTTGCCTTCTCACACAGTGCATCTCACATAACAATAATAGAGATAATTATGGTGATTATAATAAAAATTAATAACACTTGCCCTTTTTTCAGATGATTTTAAAGTGCTTTTCAACACTGACTAATTAAGTCTAACAATATGCTGTGAGGTGGGTAGCAGGTGTTTGTTCATCTCATGATCATGTCACCCACCACAGTAATACAGCTGCTTCTACTTAAGTCTCATTGACTTCTAAATTATCATCATGGCTTTCCTGCTTTTTCTGCATAATGTGTTGAAAAGTGGATGCCCTCTCTTACATGACTTCTGTTTTGAGGACACTGGATGCTTCTATGGAGGGGATTCATGGCTAAAGCTGCCATATTCTATGATTCTATGGTTATGTCCAGCATGACAGAAATGGGAAGCTGTTAACCAGGCATGTTTGCCACATAAAAAGGTGCAGAGTATTTTGAAAGGGGGGCAGAGAAATCCCCTAGACTACCCAGGAAAGTCACCTCTTAGATGACTGACCTGGATAAAGTTTAGTTATATGAGCAAATATTTCCAGACTGACTCACTAGAGAAGCTTCAATCCAGGTTCTGATGATATTCATTGCATACACATGGAAAAAGCCCATATTAGTCACAGAAGAAAAGTTTTCCTTTTCTTGTCTCTTCTCCTTCTCTCCTTTTTACCTGCCCCTTGTAACATATACATGTGCACATGGTGTATTTATCTTCTTTTCAGATGTTAACTGAGAGATTATTCATACTGAGACAAACTAATCTGGAATACAACCTGCTCCTCATAGCAAGCATGGCATATTCTGGACTCAGCAAAATGAAGAGTTTTGAGAAGGATATGAAATGACAGATGCTTGACTAGATTTTTAAAGGGCAAAGTGGAGGATGTAGGGTAAACCTTCTGAGCAGTGTACAGAACATTTAGCACAAATCCCATTATTAGTTTACAAGATATGTGGGTGTTAAGTAATAACAGGATTCCTACACAGACATTTCTAATATACTTCTGTACAAATTTACTCCCATGCATTCAACGAGTTTAGACACTGAAAACTGAAATCAGGCTTTCAGTTCTTATGCATTATCAAAATTAATGTTATTCTTCATTTTCCTAAGTAGCACAGCATGACTTTTAAGAATAGCACCACATAAAAGGCCTGATTCTAACTCTGAGTCTCAGGAAATTAATAATGACAGATAATACATCATGAACTTTGAATATGGACAGCATTTTGGGCCCATATTACACCAGATCAACCAAGTATCTTTGCCCAGGAGTGTGCTTATGCATCTATCAAGGCAGAAAGGACTGAAATCAGATAGTATATAAATGAACACTGTCCTGAGCAGAGTGAATTTGAGCATGTATGTAAGATTTCTTCTGAATTGTTTATCCAGTCATACAAGAGATTTTTCTTCATCCTAAGCATTGTAAGTTGTAGAAACTGCAAAGCACAAATCCTCCCATGCAGCCTATCAAAAGAACAAAAATGTTACTAGAATATCTGAGTAATCTTGAATCACCATGTTTCCAGAAACTAGAGAAGACCAGACAGATAGCTGACATCTAAAATGTAGAAAGAACATTGTATGATAACTAACATAAAGATGTCAGGGAATATCAATGAATTTAGAAGTGAAAAAAAAGTGTTTCTTGCAATTATTAACAAAGTTGTAAGGATTAGGGATTAATAAATATGATGTACATGAAACCCTCCCTTCCTCCCCCCTCCCCCCATCCCAAACTCCGAAAAGGCTAAAACCAGTCAATCTCACTTCTGTGCCTCACAAAATCTTGGAGCAGATTCTCCTGGAAGCCATGCTAAGGCACAGGAAAAACAAAGAGGTGCTTGGTGGCAGCCAGCATGGCTTCACTAAGGGGAAATCCTGCCTGACCAATTTGGTGGCCTTCTATGATGGGGCTATAGAACTGATGGACAGGGGTAGAGCAGTTGATGTCACCTACCCGGACTTGTGCAAAGCGTTCGACACTGTCCCACACGACATCCTTGTCTCTAAATTGGAGAGACATCAATTTGATAGGTGGAGCACTCAGTGGATAAAGAACTGGTTGGATGGCTCCATGCAAAGAGTTGTGGTCCATGGCTCAGTGTCTGGCTGGAGGCCAGTGATGAGTGGTGTCCCTCAGGGATCGGTGTTGGGACCGGTCTTGTTCAACATCTTTGTCACTGACATGGACAGTGGGATTGAGTGTGCCCTCAGCAAGTTTGCCGATGACACAAAGCTGTGTGGTTGGGTGGATATGCTGGAGGGAAGGAATGCCATCCAGAGGGACCTTGACACACTTGTGAGGTGGGCTGATGCCAACCTCANAGTTTGCCAATGACACCAAGCTGTGTGGTTGGGTGGATATGCTGGAGGGAAGGAATGCCATCCAGAGGGACCTTGACACACTTGTGAGGTGGGCTGATGCCAACCTCATGAAGTTCAACCATGCCAAGTGCAAGGTCCTACACCTGGGTCAGAGCAATGCCAGGCACTTCTACAGGTTGGGCCAAGAGGAGATTGAGAGCAGCCCTGAGGAGAAGAACTTGGGGGTGGTGGTTGATGAGAACATGAACATGAGCCGACTGCAGTGTGCGCTTGCAGCCCAGAAAGCAACCGTATCCTGGACTGATGCGACCAGCAGGTTGAAGGAGGTGATCCTGCCCCTCTACTCTGCTCTCATGAGACCTTAGCTGGAGTACTGTGTGGAAGTGTTGGAACGAGTCCAGAGAAGGGCCACAAGGATGATCAGGGGACTGGAGCATCTCCCATACGAAGACAGGCT
>NDXB01020976.1:0-13665 GCA_002631895.1 Agapornis roseicollis
AGGGGTAACGGGTTCAAACTTAAACAGGGGAGGTTTAGATTGGGTATAAGGAGGAAGTTCTTTCCTGTAAGTGTGGTGAGGCACTGGAATGGGTTGCCCAGGGAAGTTGTGAGTGCTCCATCCCTGGCAGTGTTCAAGGCCAGGTTGGATGAAGCCTTGGGTGACATGGTTTAGTGTGAGGTGTCCCTACCCATGGCAGGGACTTGGAACTGGATGATCTTAAGGTCCTTTCCCACCCTAACTATTCTATGATTCTATGATTTCAAGGTAATGTTCTTGAATGCCTTGGACATGATGACCTCCAACAACTCTGCAGTACTTGTGCTGACTGCACACACACAGAGTGCTGCTCTACAGTAAAGATGCTCATTCATACCAAATTCTTATCAGTTACTGTGACATGCCCTTACAATAGCAGAAAACTCGTTACTCCAAAGCAAGCAGCTCCTTGACAAGAAGGCCTTTTAAGTTCCTTGATTAATAAATGCAAAAATATCAGTCTAGTTCAAACTGAACAGAAAACGTAGATGAATAAAAAGGTGTTCTAATGAAAAGGTTTCCTGATATTTAGCTGCTGTAGTTTTCCTGACCAAGAAATAAAGTAAATCAATGAATAAGAACTACTCAAGACACAGGTAAGTAATCCAGCAACAGTAAAACATGAAGGGCCTGATCCTATAAAAACCTTGTAGGACCAATTTAACTCTGAGGTGCAAACTTGCAGGATTAGGTTTCAACTAATTGTAAACAATTGTAAGGACTGAAAAACTACACCTTTACCTTTCCATTACAGTGAACCCAGAGTCGAGATAGCTAACACTTCCTGGGAAATACTCTCCCAGGAAAAAGGCCTGCAAAGATGCAGAAGATATACATCTAAAATATTCAATGCAGATTTCTATCTTAGAAAAATCACAGTGACTTCTTTCATATGCACTGAGGTACAGAAACCTGAAATATTAAGTGGCATGTTCCACCAAGAAATGCCTGTGGAATAGGTGTCAGCCTCTTTATTATCCTTTCTACAATTAATGCTCCAGCACTGAAGTTTAAATATTCAGCAGACACTAGTGTCCATCAGCAACCTCATTAAAATACAAGTGCTAAAGTTATACCTTAGCTCTAATTACACTCTTTATACTTAAAAGCTGCTTTAGACAAGACTGTGTCAGAGCTTCATAGCCAAAAGTCTTAAGATACCAGAGCCCAGTAAACAGACTAAGCAGGGATCAACCTGATATGCTTTTTTCTGTCTTTTCCATCAGATGAGAGGTCACTCCCAAACCAAATAGGAGAAATGAAGCACACAGTAAAAGACTGGAAGTACTTTCTAGCTGTCTCAACTCTAGAAATTCCCTAAGAGGACTGATGTCTTGACATCTAGGCATTCCTTTCACTGTCAAACACTCCCAGAGCAATCTGCTGAGCATATACAAATGACAACTGCAGAGCCTGGAGAGCTCAAAGGCATTTACAGATAGTAGAGGCTTGTAATAAATGCATTGAACCACAGCTGAGATGAAAGGATAAGTGAAAATTTAGCCAAATAGCTGTAAAGTCTTTAGCTGTGGTAGTTTGGATAGGCACTACAATATGCAAAATTCAACCTGTGTGTGCTTTACAATTAACACAAATTGTTCAAGGGAGGCTGATCACCCTCCATATGTCATATACTACACAGAAAAGGCTGTTGGGATGAATTTGGAAGGTGGTCTTTGCTGTCTAACCTACAACTCCATCTATTACTCAAATACATGCAAATGAACCACAGTTTATAAACAGGTTTTGGATTGTCCCTAGTACAGATTTCACGGACAATGGATTTAAAGCTCTTTCCAGCACTTACATCTCACCTAATGGTTCTCTATCCCTCATAGATTCTCAGCCTGTTGCCCCACCATGATCTACATATCTTCCTAAATCTTTTCAAAGATCTTCTTCACAAAAGGATATGTCCTGCTGGTACAACACAGAGATGCATTATATCAAAGATTTTTGCTTTAGTGACATAAGCACCAAATGTTTCCCAAGTCAGCTGTATTTTCAATAACCTGTTAATTTTGCATTTTCAGAATAGGTTTACCCACTCATGATAGCATGAACTCCTTGAACGCTCCATCCTCCAGTCCAGCCAGCTATGGAACTTTGCATCAAATTTTTTATAACATCAAATAGATTTCTTTTTCCTGACATCCTAACAAATGTTAAATCTTCATTCAGCTGCAGTCAGTACCAAAGCATAAGTTAGCTCTGTGGCGTTCAAGAATAGCTGGTTAGACTCTGAGGCCATACATTCTTCTGCTAAAAGTTATATTATCACATCCTTGTCTAAATATTTTTGCTTCCTTTGTCTGTGAAAAGCAACACCTACATCTGCTATAACTGAAAATGACAGGGCAAAAATGGTTTTCACCAATTTGTCACCCTTTTGTTTGTTTTTTAACAACACTAAATGTACAGTCTAGTTCATAGAATGATAGAATCATAAAATGATTAAGGTTGAAAAGGACCTTAAGATCATTAACAGAGTTTTGCCTGTTTGTATTTACAAATAACAAGGAAGCGACAAATATGTCAAAAGAGAAAGGAATGGAATTGTAAGTACAACAAAAATGGAAATGGAGTTTGTGGGTTGTTGCAGCATCTAAAACCACTTTATACATTTGAAAAAATAGAAAATATAGTATCATAGAATCATTTACGTTGGAAAAAGCATTAAGATCATTGAGTCCAACTGTTAAGCCAGCACTGCAAAGTCCACTACTAAACCATGTCCTTAAGTGCCACATCTACACAACCTTCTAAATGCCTCCAGGTATGGTGAGTGCATCCACTTCCCTGGGCAGCCTGTCCCAACGCTTGACAAGCTCTTTCCAGTTAACTTCCAAGTTGCCTCACTTAATTGCTTTCAACTACAGCAGCATATAAGACGGCCATCATGTATTTTCACATGATCTTCTTGCTCAGCACTCATTATAAGGTTTTACCTTTATTAGTGGGGTTCTCAGTCTCTATGCTTCATGAAACTGGTCAATAATAAAGTTTTTCACCACTTTTGCATATTGAAGTCATTAGAAAGCTTTAAAGTTTTACAGCTTTACTAGCAGAACTACAGTTCTTTTGCGAGTGGGGAGTTGTTATCATGTATATCTCACAAAGGATAAAATACAAAAGCAGAAAATGTCATTAATTTTGCTTCAAGCAGATGGTTTTGCAGTATCGCTGAACAAGTTTATATTAATGCTTTTCAGAAAGAGAAGGAGATGTCATATTTGAGATTGAGGGTCCTACCAAGCCCACTAGGAACTATCAGTACATTCAACAACAGTGGGATTTTTTTATTAACTCACTGTGACAGCTGTCAAGCTGGGAAAAACTTTTTGTTAATGTCAGTACAATTGTTCATTTAAACAAAAGCCAGTAATTCAGTCATGCTGGAACAGCTTATGTGCCCAGCTCTGCCATACAATCTGTGCACAGGTGTTTATCACATACGCATAGTTGCTCTTTAATTTTCATCTTTGTGGCTATAAAGTGATTTATGCAGAGCCTGAGCAGAGTCCTAAAAAATCAGGCCAGAAGGCAATTTGTGATTGAGTTATAACAAGCTGCCCATGTTCTTCCATGTTAAAGGGGGAGGTTTGGCACCCCAGGACATGCTCCCTGCATGGCAAGCTAACCATGTGGTTGCTCTTCTTCCTTATGCCCTCAAAATAGGAGAACACAACTACTGGCAGAGATGTCACCTCACTCTGTGTGCAGTGACAGACTGAAGTACCAAGGATGTTGACTGCATCCTCCTTGAGGACCCTGTGTGCCACAGCTTGAGCTGGAGTTCACAAGGAAATCTCAGTATAGGTTTTGGTACTATCACAGCATCTTTGCAACCAGTAAAGATGCAGAGATCCTATTAACTACCAACACTCAAAGCAGGGCCTATACCATTAAGGTGATTTTCTAACATCAAAATCAACTCAAAACAAGAGATGGAATAAAGTCCTTACCTCCTCGTAGACATCGTCATTCCTGCTGAAGTCTCCACCTCTCCTTGGAAGCACATGGACATGAACATGCTGAAAATGTGAAACAATATAATGGTGATTATCAAGCTCCCAACTTTCTTTTCTGGATTGTCAGCATTACTCTCAACACACACAAGTAACCACGCACAGGCTCCCACAGCATTATTTTCAGAGAGAAATACATTAACCTGTTCCATAACTGTATCTCAACTCTTTGGAGAATATAAAAGATGAAAAACAGAAAAACATGAGAGAGCAGCTCTGCTGTATTATATGGGCTTCAGCATGAAATGCCTGGAAATTTAGGGGCTTTGTGGAATTTTTCATAGTTGTCAGTCAGAAACGTATTTAGCCACAGCTTTGAAATTACAATGTACCTTGGAGCTGTGTGTTATGACTTCAGAACTGACAAGAATAAGGAGACGCCAGTGATGGGACATGGCTGTAGCAGTTGTGGGCAGAGAGTCTGTGTGGGCATCCCTAGGCTCAGTGCCATGCTGCACAGGCTGAGAACAGAGGAATTGATGGGACACAACAGAGACCATGCAGGTAGAAAGGCTGTCCAAAAAGAACACTCACCAGGCTGTACAGCATGGCTAATGCAATGTCTTTAGCAAGGTTAAAAACACCTTAATGCTTAGTCTTTCCTCCTAGGAGGTTATAGGTAGAATAGAATCATAGAATCAAGTAGGTTGTAACAATAGACTGAAACACCCTGTGGTATGAGGAGAATGCTGGGGGCATATGCTGCAGGGTCATGGCTGCCAGTGCACCAAGTGGTCCCAAACATGTGAGGCGCAAGAGTTATGAGCCCAGTTTTGCAAAGCTTGAAGCACAAGTGTCATTCTGCTGATGGCAGTGCTGAGGTAGCAGAGCTGAGGACTGTAAGATACTACCAGGTACTGGAGGGAAGTGAGGGACAGTTTTGCCACAAACGTTGATGAGATACGTGGAAAAAGAACAAAAGTATGGACAAGAAAGTAAATACATGACTTGCCACCTTACCAACTTGATGTTGTATTATTACTATTGCTATTTTTTTTTTCTGTTAAGAGAGGCTGACAATCTCTTCACACCATATAGGAAGGATAACTCAAGTTTTTCAAGACTCAAACTGTACCAGGAAATCAAATGCTCAGCTACCTGCTTCTCAGCAGAAAGTTCAGCTAGAACATTGCAAAGTGCTCTTCTATCTTTTCCCATGTCTCCTTCACTCTCTTCTGAGAATAAAAAAAACCAAACCAAAATTAAACACGCGCAGGATTCGTGCAAAAAAACCACTACGCTTCCACAGCTAACAGAGGAGCAACCGCAGGGCCAGNTGCTCTTCTATCTTTTCCCATGTCTCCTTCACTCTCTTCTGAGAATAAAAAAAACCAACAAAACCTAGCTGAGAATAATTCTTCAGGAAAAAAAACCTCACAGACAACACCTCATAGAGGAGAGGCGGCAAATGATCTTAGTGACAGATTGCACCTCCAGATCATTTTAGATGGTGTCCAAATCCTTCAAAAAAACCCACAGAAGACTGCATCAGAAAGAGCACCAAATGATTTACAGAGAATTTAGACAGCTTGCACCTGCCTCAACTCCATGAGGTAGAAATGAGCTAAAATTCATGCCCATCATTGCAATGTTTTCAAAACAGGGTGCAAGTCTATAATGAAATCCCAAAGAAATAAAAGATTGTTAGGTTATTTGTAAGAAAATTCAAACACACCTTTATTGTGTTAACTTCAATCCATAAAAACATTTGCTCAGCGAAGAAAATGAAATTGCAAGGATGTTTCAGCTAATGACATTTTCCAAATACCACTCTTTTCTCTCAGATTACCCCAGAGACACCAAAGATGCGATTGCATATTCTTATCATTATCAACAGCTTTCAGATTCAGCCTAAAGATGAGGATGGTTCTTGAGGGTCAAAACCTTTTTTTTTGAGTAATCAGTGATAGTCTTCTGATAGTGTATCATACTAATACAGCATGAGAGCACAAGAGCTCTTGTGATGTATTGGTGCAATGTGCCATCTGAACATCTCATGATGTATTGCTCAAAATCACAAGGAGAGCTTAAAGATGGTCTTCAGTAGCCCTAGGCCTGAAATTTTGGTTTTGGACAAAGACTGACTTTCAAGAAAACTGAAAATGAAGATGAAAGCTTGCAGCAATGCTGTAAAACTGCAGCACTGTCACACCTCTGATTCATGTCAGATTCTGAATTTAGTCCTAAGAACAGAGACTGACCTGCCAGCCAGTTTCTTTCTTCTCAGCTACAAGGAGTAACAGCTTTACTACAAATATCAATTGTCAGGAATTTCTCTTGATGGTTGTTGTGGTTTAAGCCCAGTCGGCAACTCAGCCACTCAGCCCTCGCTCACTTTCCTCCTTTCCTTTCCCCGCTCCCGGAGGGATTGGGAGGAGAATCGATAGAATGTAACTCCCACAGGCTATTACATTTCAGTAACTAAGGTATAACACAAACCACTGCTGCTGCCACCAATAATAATGATAATGATAAGGGAAATTACAAGGGAAGAGAATACAGCCGCTCACCACCCGCCGACTGATACCCAGCCCGACCAAGCAGTGATCTAGCCCTTCCAGGTAACTGCCTCCAGTTCTACATCCTGGGCATGATGTGCTGTGGTATGGAATACCTATTTGGCTAGTTTGGGTCAGGTGTCCTGTCTCTGCTTCCCACTGGCTTCCCCTCCTCCCTGGCAGAGCATGAGACTCACAAAGTCCTTGGTCAGAGTAAACATTGCTAAGAAGCAACTAAAACCATCGGTGTTATCAGCGCTGTTCCCAGGCTGAAAGTCAAAACCACAGCACTGCACCAGCTACTAAGAAGGAGAAAAAATGGCTACTACCGCTGAATCCAGGACAATGATACATATACAGCCTAGTATCTGCTATCACCAACCATATCCCCAGAAGTTCAGCTGCCTTTCAGAGTGATTTTTATCTCTGTGTCAGAATGTTTTAGGATGCACACAGACTATGATCTGTATACCCACAACAGGCAATTTGGAGTATCAGAAAGTGTGCAGGACTGTAATCCAATGCTCAGTGCAGAGATAGTGCACTGCAGATGCCCAGACCAGCACAGCAGGTAATGAATGAGCCTAATGTGATCTTCTACCCAAGACAAGCTCTTATGATCAGCATGAAAAAAATAAGAAAAAGTGCTTATGACAGCATATGGGCCACCTGGCATCAGTGGAGACATTCTCAGGGGTTAGTCACCTTTACTACACTTATTATGTTCTTACACAACAAGAGGCTTCACAGCTAAATCCATCAACTGCATCAGAAAACAAATTAGTATTTCTAAGGTTTGAGATAACTAAAATCAATTTAAAAGACAGGAACTTGTCCCAGAAATCCCAATTTCTTTTAAATTCTGTGCACGGAACACAAACAAACATATGGATTCTCCCTACTGTTTGTGTAACAGAAATGAACAGGATTGGCAACGGTGTCTCAAGTAGTTTCCTTCTTTTCAGCTTTACCACGAAAACACAGTGAAATAAAAGCAGCACAGAGTAGTGGCTACCACCTAGTGAGAAACACTGAACAGGTGATTTCACACCTTCTCTAATCTGCCTTTCAGCTTCTGGCCTTTCCAATTTGCTGGCATTCTGATTCATTAAGGGTTCTTTAATTGATCATTTTTGCTCCTTAGCACTATCTGTTTTCACTAAAGCCTCAATCCACCAAGGCACTTAAGCACCAGCTCGATTTCCAACCTGTGAATTGGTTCAGTGGGAGTATTTGCATCCCAGATATTATGTGTATGCCTCTGTGTTTTGGATCCACTACAGGAAGGTGTCTCCCCAGCTGGTGGTAGAAGAAATTTAAGTCCCTTCCTTCCAGTTTGTTTTCCAGGCAAAACAAAAACCCGCACGTCCAAAAAAGACATTTGCAGTTGACTGAAATGTGTCAGTGGATACAAACAAAACATTTGGCTACATTTTTTTTTTTCTAAACCAAACAAACAGATTTAGGCAAATCCTCTCAAAACAGTGCGTGGAGACAGACAGTCCAAACACTGCGTATACAAAATAAAGTATTTCAACTTTTCTGCCCAGTTACTGTTGGTATCCTCATGGCTGGTGGGTGGCAGACAGCCCCATCACATTCCAGCAGGCTGCATTCAATCACTGGTGATGCCATTTCATTTTTTCCCTAAAATAAAATTGCTTTCCCTTCATTTAATAATAAGAAAAGCACCACAGAAAAGCTGAGATAGTTACATTAATGAATGAACCAATATACCCCACATCAGGGTAGGAAAAATGCAGACACATGGCTGTGTTGCTTGATGTGTTGGCTGCCATTTCCTCCTCATCAGACACTGATGGAGAAAGATGTGCGTGATCACAGGAGATGGGCACACTGGGTATGACAACACCAGGACACAGCAATATGCCCCCAGGTGAGGGACACACAAAGAGCACAGAATCACAGAATGGTTTGTGTTGAAGGGACCTTAAAGCTCATCCAGTTCCAACACCCCTACTACAAGCAGGGACACCTTCCACTAGACCAGGCTGATCAAACTCCCATTCAACCTGAGCCCCACCAGTTGCTTTTGATAGCTGAATTTTATAGGACCTCCAAAGCTAAAATTATTAGACCTTTTCTAGCACTGGGTCTGTGGCTTTCTCTGTGGCTACCACATTATAAATTAAAACACAGTCTGAGAAATCCCTAATGGTGAGAATTATCAAGTGATGCAAAATCACTCTAAAGAGAAGCTTTTTCAAGACCTTTGTACCCAGAATGGCAAAAGGATTAGAAAATGTACTACAAGGAACAGATCTGTAGTGCATAGGGAAACCATGTGATGTCTCTGACCCCCCACCACAGTGATAGGATCCTCCACTCAAGTCCTGTGGCATTCCCATCATGACTGTGGGAGCATGTGGCTCTGTTGCATACTCTGGAGCATGCTCATCCCATCTCTGCTGAAATCTGGCAGCAGCACTGTAGCATTTATGGGATTATACATCTAAATTGTGGGATTACACATCTATAGGTGGTTTCCAGTAAACCAGGGCTGCAAAATGCTCACTGAAGTCTCAGCCAAAGAACCTGGAGCCTGTTTTGTTGGAAAAACACCCATTCACTCAGGTGACTTTTGCTTCAGCACTCAAGAAAAGCACTCAGAATGCAATGTTCTTAGTTACAGCTGGTTTTATATACCAAATTATGGTCAAATGACCAATGTGTCACCATTATGCTGGATGTAAAGCAAAAATACTAGGCAAAAATGGGCACTGAAAGAGATCTCCCTAGTAGAACAGAACAGTGAAGAGCAGATGACCTTGCCACACACCACTGGGGAGGACATGGATGTTGCCTGCAATAATCCATGAACATTATGTTGTGCTCACTCAGCTGCTGTGCTGGTTAGCAGAGCAACAAAGCTCAGCTTCCAGCAGAAAGGGAGATAATAGCCTGTACATTAGCTCCTCAGCATGCACCCAGGGTCTGTTAGCAGTAAATGTTGCTATAGGGTGAATACATAGAAACTAGCAATGGGTCACACAACCTTGAGGACTGGGGTTTGGGGGGGTGCTTCCAAAAAGTTGGCAGAGGAAGAGCTGTTTCCCGCACACCTGCACAAGCAGTACATGGCTGAACTGTGCCTTCATGCAGCAAAACCAGATGCTTAATCCTTTGCCTTCTTACTTTTCATCCTTTCTACAGAGATAAAGCTTTGCAGTCGTGGGCTTCCATGGTCTCATGGTGCAGTAACATCAGAAAAGGCCATGATGTAGGGCAAGGAGGGACATCAGGGCCAGGAAGAGTAAACCCCAGTGTCTCTGCCACTGTCGTGTTCAGGCAGGAGGGAGGGCAAGAAGAGCATAGTGGCTTCAGGAGATTATGGCATAGCCAGTTTGCTGCAATAAAGGTTGCTGGTTTGCAGATAAGACCTTGATGCTGCAAAGTCCCCTGTCCATTAGAGACATGGGCTTCTTACGGGAGGCTGTGATAATACTTCTTCTAAACTACCAGATTAACTGTAGAAGTTCCAAACTAATATTCATTCTCCAAGCAGGACTGTTAGTGGGTGATAAAGAAAGTCAACCATAATACTGAGATAGCCACATGAAAAATAGAGCAATTTTGTCCTCTCTGTAAACTGGGCTTCCATGAAGCCCTTGTTTGCTATTCCTGATTAACTGTTCAATTAACCCTGTTACAACATTATTCCGTGGAAAACCCTGCCTGTGTATCTACAGCTCATTAACAGAAAGCACTCCCTCTGCTGTCCTAGATAATACATCGCATTACCCAGGCACCAGCACACTTGGTACAGCTGCTCTTCAGAGGCATGGAAAGTCGATTTCTAAGGCTTGCAGGCCCTGGCAAAGACATTTTCACAGGAAAGCAATTTCTGTTCAATGAGTATTTATGAGTTCTTGACATTTTTCCTAGTCCTGAACTGGGTTGGGATGTGGAAATAAATCACAAAGTAAAAAAACTCCTATCCAACATTAGGAAAAGAAAGAGTTTTCAGCAATTAAACCACTCCGTTTTCACAGCCTTCAAAATTATTGCCAGCATTAATACTATTTTTCCACATTTCCAGGAGTTATAAATTACACAAAGTAAGACCACTTTAAATGACCTAATTTTTATAAAATATTAAAACACGACAGGAAACTACTTGAAACAATTTCTTTCCTACAAAAATGCCCTGTTTCTAGGAATCAGCATTTTCCTTTCCACAGACTCAGACAGTTGGTGCATCCTCCCCAGATGGCAGCTCTGGCATCCTCGTGGTAGGGATTACTCCATACCTAGGAAGACTACACAGACTGACACGGTCTTGTAACACCTTTGCTTCAGCTCTAGTGTACTAAAACACAGAATTGGAGCTTGCTTTTCTACCATCATGAGAAACATAAGGATGTGATCCAGATAGAAAGGAGTGGCACACTGCCAGGCTCAAGAGTACTGTGTGCAGGAAGACAGAGGGATGCTTTGGAAGGGAAGGACGAAGAAATCCACATCAGTCTCAGGACATAGCAGATGAAAAAAGCAGAGATACAAGTGGAAATGGACTAGAAGAGCCACTACAGAACAGGAAAGGTGGTGCCAACAGAATGGAGATAGTGGTGGAAGTTTTGTGAGTCAAAGTCATGCAGAAAGAGGGTGCAAAGAGAGAAAAGAGAGGAAACTTGAACAAGTCCTGGGAAAGGAGGCCACACAGGCTGCCCACACACTACCATGCAGGAAACACTTGTGTGTATCTGCGTGGCACTGCACCATACACACATCCCCTAGGAGGAAAAAAGAATGCTTTGCAAAGATCCCTACCAACATTTGTGACATGGATTTGCCTCTAAAAGAGTATCATGATACTGCCCAGCACAGAGAACAAGTACATTGGAAAGCAACAAAATTGAGAGAATTTGCAAATTTGAGAGGAAAGACGACTCAGAAACCAGACCAAGTGGGGGACTTGAAGCAGAGTACATCTTCAAACATGTAGATAGAGAAATGCACAGATTCAGCATCTTCCATAAATAATGCATCTGTCAACTGCTGCAAAGTTTTATAGAAATGAGCTGCAGATGAGCTAGAAAAGGGATGCAGACCTAATGAGAACATCCACAGAAAGACACTTAAACCCACTGGAGACCTGCAGTTATAACTTCCACAGCTGAAGGAGACTTTAGCATTTGCAAGAGAATTGCCAACCCCTCCTCCTCAACCCCAAACCCAAACAAACCTGGCACAATAATGAGGGTAATCAGCCTGATTACTGGAAATGGGGATTCAAATGTAATTTCGACATCTATGAGATCCTCTGAAAGGCAACAAATGAGTAAGTGGTAATAACAGTGGTATGGTGCTTCTGAACTGATATTTTCTGACCTCTAACCTGGTCCACAATTCTAAGAATAAGGGTCCACACATGGTGGGAGGAAGGTCAGGCTAAGGACCACCACCAGCTCCTCTTACCTGCCATTATTTAGTCCCTACCTGCTTCCCAGCAACCACAGTGGATGGGACAGAAAGACCTGAAGGAACATCAACTATTGCTCTGTGTAAATCAATGGAAAGAACACCACACCTTGGTCCAACCAACTGCTATGTCATGTTTCCTGGATTACATGTCAGCAACACTACGATCAGGACACTATGAGACATGTGCAGCATCTTCTACACTTTGAAAAGCAAAGAACTGCAAACCCCTGCAGCCCCTGCATGAAGTATCACTTCTATTTTACAGATGGGAAGGCTGATGCACAGACCAATGAAGATGCCTCTGAAGCTGCTTGGGAAGATGCTGTAGGCTTAGGGACAGCTATAGAGCAACTGCCTTGAGATCTGCATCTTTGCCTTCTATCAGGGTCACTGGTTTTGTGCAAATATGGTATGGCCAAGATACAAATGCATTTCCCCTCACCCCTGATCTTTAGTTAAGTCTTGATAAATGTGTATTGTTTGAACACTTGTGATAAGTATAATTAGGGTTCTTTAATTTATGTTTCAATAAGCCATTCTATAATAAACATTTACTGCTCAGTGAATAAACATTTAAATAAAGCTCCTAATGGGGGTTACATGTTTCGAAGCAGTTCATGGCTTTGCCGAAGTCTCTCCCTATACTTAATGAGAGTCATTTCCATAATATGTACATTATTGCTTAAGCCTCCCTTTAGGAATATTTTACAAAGTAAAATTCTGTGAAATATTATCAGCCAAAAGTGAAAATGCTAAGAGGATTATCAAATTGTTCCATTAAAGGGACAGCACAAGCTTTCGTTTCCCCCCTGAGATGTTAACATTGTAATTATGTAGAATGTGCTTACTAATTATCATACCGGTGTGTTATTACTGGGTTTTTCCCCCTGAGACCCAGTCTAAATGAAAAGGACGAGAAACTCCTGAAAGGTCTGATATGAAGGGCTATATACCGCTAATTTACTTTCTGATGTTAATAAGGGTAAGGTTTGATCCCCCCCCCGACAAATCTTGATGTCAAGAAAGGTCCAGCTCCCTCAGAAAGGACCAGCTGCTGTTTTGTACAAAGTTGTGTACAGCTTCTCCCACAGCATCAGCCCTACAGCCCCCCAGTTAACACCCAGGCTCTCATCCCCATTTTCCTGAAAATTTCCACCCATTTTCCCACTGAATGGCAGGACTCAGTACGCTAAGGTCACAGGAAAGATTACTGTTAGAATACAGAGAGTTTTCAATTCTCTGGAGTATCTGCAATAATACAAACACCTGTAAGATATTCCTTCCATGTGTCTGAGTACATTTGAGGAGAGCATAAAACTGAAATTTATCTTCTTATCTAGCAGGGAAGAAGAGCATTATAGCAGCAATGGCCCACTCCCTCTTTAATGCAGGGAGTAGAAGAGAAAAGAAGATAAATCAGGAATGCATGTGGCTGGGGGAAGACAAGCCTTACATACCAGTTATTCTAAGTGGGAAATCATTATCTCTAATTTTTGTGGTTACTGCCTTTGTAGACAACTATTGCAACTGATAGGATAAAGAATTAAAATACTGTCCCTGTCTCCCCTTTCATTAAAGATGGGCATTGAGTTTTGTCCTGGGTTCAGCAGTTGCAGTCAGTTTTTCTTCTCTTTAGTAGCTGTGTTTTGATTTAA
>NDXB01020978.1:5821-21137 GCA_002631895.1 Agapornis roseicollis
TTTTTTTTTTTTTTTTTAGTTAGCCAGAGTAGGTTCTAACAGCTGTAAAATCATAGGTGAACTTGAAAGATAGGTACTACTAAGATTTGTCAAAATGGGCATTAGTAGCCATTACATTTGTTGGCTCTAAAAAGATCTGTTCATCTTCCCCATTATTTGTGAGGGTGAGTTTTATTTTTATTTCTATTGGAAGATCTGAAGAGAAGTAATTCTTTGCAGACTGTGCACACACCCCTTTATTGGCTTCTCTGTAATAAACTTATGTCTGTTTTATATTGAAAAGTCTTCCTTACTCTGAGTTCATATGTAATTGTGCTCTTGGTTAAAGAAATAATCCCTAGACCTTCTTAAACTTTCACTTCTCCTCACTATGCTTATCATTTTCCTGTGGATAATTAATCCTACCCCAAACTAAACAAGCCTCTGAAATAGGAAGGAAATGTGTTTACCTAGAAAAGTAGATGAATTTGAAGGCAAGGACTGAGGACAGAAATGACTGTATTGATACTAGTGTGTTGGCTTTGGAAATGAGTTTTGCAAACCTGCTCTGCTGAAGCCACAGTAGGTCTAGATTTTCATGTATGTCACCACGTCACTCTTTAGGAATCTTTTATTATGGAATCTCATTATTTCAAATATCGTAGAGGAAGGTTGCAATTCACTGTAGGTTGCAACAGACTTGCACTCTCCGTTTCTTCCTTCTCGTGTTCCTTGTCAGTCATGGAAAGGAGCTATTGCTTAGTGGACTGTAGAGAATGAGCATAAACATAATGACTGCAGTCTCTGTGCAGGAAAGTAGATGACCTCAGGCTTTCAGGTGCACGTTGCATTCTCCAGTCCAGGTACTGGACGGTGATGCACAGACTTACTGCTGGAAGACAGATTCATTTCACAAACACCGAGCACAGTGAGCTCCTTCTTAAATAATTCTCTGTTGCCTCCATGGGCTTTTGGTGCCCATCACTAAAGCAGAAGGAGCTTTTAAAAAATAGAAGGCAGCCTCTTGGTGGCAGTTAAATATTAATCACCTATGCAGTGATCGTTGTGATCTTTAAATTGCTTGCTCCAGGCCCTTTGTAAAGAATTTCCAGTCACTTCTCGTACTGGCATTGCCACTGCAAGGCAGGGAGACTGCCAGTTAACCTCTAGTTTAGTGGTCATAATCAGTGCAACCATTGCTTAGACCTTCTTTCCTTTCTGGTAACTGTTTCAGTGCTACAGTACAGTGTTTGTGTTCACAGAACAGAAGTAAATCTGAACTGCTGTATCTTGATCGATTGTTTTGTTTCCCACTGATTTACTGTGCCTTGAGAGTAGTCTGCTTTGGGCTGGAAAACATGAGTTGCAAACAGGTGCTCTGAATGTTTGCTCATGCAACAGGTTTGTCTAATTAAATTCATAGCAGGCTTTCTAACTTGCTGGATAATGAAGACTATGATGCGAGAGCCTTGGTAACTTTATAGATTGGATTTATAAAAATATTCTTTCAAGAAAGTAGTCTGTTCCCTAACACTTGAGAGAAACTTTACCTTTTCTTGGAAACCAAAATATCAATAGAAGTTGTGACTGTGTAACGGAGTACAATGTTTTCTTGGAAAGGCAAATAGTTTCCATGTTTTGTAGTTTTTACTTATGATTTGTCTGTTTTCTGATTTGTAGCATATGGCCCTGGCTGATTTCACTTCTAAACAGCTTCCAGCCTCACGAAGAAGATCTGTCCAGTAATAATGGTAAAGACACTTCTAGTCTGTGCTGTAAAGAACTGGGAACAAATCACATTTTTTCTGATGGTGTGGGGAATTGCATTTGAAGAGCAAACAAGGAAGCTAGTTGCCTTCTAGTATTAGTGCATATGAATACTTTGCAAATGCTGCTTTCTCGTGCTGAGCAGACTTTGCTCTACTTTGTTGTTCCTGAGCTCCTCAAATTGCAGGGTAGATCATTACAATTTAGCATGTTAATAAAAACCTTTACTATGTATAGTGACCTTGCTGAGGTATCTACTTAGGATACTGTACTCAATGCTTTCATGCTTTCTTTATAATGTTTACTCTATTTGCCAGCAACCCCCCTTCCAGAAGAATTCGAATTGCAAGGATTCTTGGCTCTGAGGCCCTCATTCAGGTGGGTGACAGCTGAAGGGAGACTGTATTTTGCTGTTGTTACTACTTTGATAGACATTGAGATGTTCTCTACAGTATCTTATTTACAGATATTTACAACAGTATGGATTAAAGTAGGTATTGTTTCAAAACAACAGTAACAGACTATGTAGAAAAACTCTAAAGAAAGTTTTAGGCTAAACCTTTTTTGTTTTCTTTTGCTCATGACATTTTTGGTTTTCTTCTGTAGTCTTCAGACTAGTAAACTGAAAGAGAAAAATGTAAGAGGTTGAGGAAAGGAATACTTTTAGATGAAAATTGCTTGAAATGTTTTTATTTTGTTGGTTTTTACTGTTTTTAACTGTATCCCTGTATGTAACATCATGCACAAAAGCTAAGTATTAGACTTTTTTCTCACTTAACTATTACTTATTTGATTTTCACATAGATGAGCCTTTGGCCTTTTATTTAAGAAACAAGAACAAAACGACAGAACTCAAGCACCGTACCTCTTTAATGTAGATGCCTCTTACCAGAAGAGGATTGTTTCTGTAAATCAGACATGTAACAGTCATGTTTGGAATAGTATCTGCTCGAATTTTAGAGTTTATAATAAAGTAATGCTGACCTGTTGTATTTCTAAAGAAACATGATGTTGCAGAGTAATTGTGGAACTAATATTATTCTCTCTCCTATGCCAATTCTAGGAACTTGGATTTTTCCAAAGGCCACCAGGCAATTACAGGAGATAAGGAAGGGCAGCAACGTCGGATACGGCAACAGCGTCTGATCTTCACAGGCAAATGGATTGCTGATAACCAGCCAAGGTAATTGCAGGCAGCTTCTCTGTGTTTCACTTGCTGCTGTAATGCAGGTGGTAGTTATAAATGTTACTTTTCTCACTATTCAACACTGATCAGATATAACATAGGTACAAGATGCTGACAGTGCTAATAAAATATTCTGCGGTGTGCCGTTGCTTCATAGGCTGGTTATGTTAAGGAGTGTATTTGGAGTAGTGTACTTGCTTTTCAGTTCCTTTTTGTCTTTTTCAGGTTGATTCAGTGTGAAAATGAGGTAGGAAAGCTGTTGTTTTTGACAGAAATCCCGGAGCTATTACTGGAGGACCCTAGTGAAGCCAAAGAGAATCTCGCCTTGCAGGAAACATCTATTGCAGAGCCGTTACCTACAGATGGGAGCCCTGGACTCAAATCAGTTCTGTCTTCTGGCAGAAGCCTAAATAACAACTGTGATTCAGGAGAAAAACCAATGGTCACGTTCAAAGAGAACATCAAGCCACGGGAAATTAACAGAGAGCAAGGACGAATCTATCCCCCTAAAGATGTAGGTAGGGAAAGACGGGACTATAGCAAAGGAATAGTAGTCAATAAGAATGATGGAAAGAAGGATAACAATAAAAGAAAGAATGAGACTAAGAAATGCGGCTTGGATAAGATGCCAGAAGCAGGAAAGCAGAATGTGGCAGTTCAGGTAAGCCTTTAGATCAAAGGGATACTGTGTCTTAGGTGGTACAATGTTTGTGTCAGGACTGTCATTGCTTATATAGAGTACAGTAGAGTCAGGGTCTCACTGTGGACCCTGCAGGTACAGCTAATGCACAAGAAACATATAAACACATCTCTTTCAAAGATCAGGTATTAGTGACCTTTGTGTCTCTGGCCTTTTCCTTGATGCTGTCTCAATTCGTTGGGGAGGAAAAGATAGGGGAATAATGAAACGTGATTTTGCTGTGTTAACTGTCTTAAAAACCAGCCTTCTACCTGCTGTTCCTCAGATTTTTCAGGCTGCCAAGGCAGTTCACAAGACCAGGTTGTAGTCGTACTCTTATCTATGCTATAGTCTGCTGTGAAGGAACTTGGTACTCTGCATTTTCAGTTCAGTTGGCTTGTGCACATTCAATAAATTGAACACATTGCAAGAGCACCAATTGTAAATGTGCAGTAAGATCTTCTGTACTGTGTGTGCAGTCAAGTGGCCCTTTGTGAAACAGGGAAAGCCACAGTGCTTTTAAATTGTAAATACGTGCTTAAGCGCATAAGCGTGAAGAATTTCAGGGCTGATCTGATCTGTACCTGGATAGTTTGACTGCATCTCGGTCCTTCTCTAACAACATCTGGAGGCATTTAATGATATGATGGAGACTCTATCATTTACCTAGAGAAACAGTGCCAGTTCTTCACTGTTCTTGCAAGTGGAAATTATTTCCTGATGCATTTCATCTTCCTTGCCTCTGTGTAAGCCTGTTACTACTTCCCAGGAGAGGTCTGCATAACAAGTTAATTCTTCCTCTTTGCAACTGCTCTGAAGACCTGTCTTGTTTTCCCTAGGCTAAGCATATCAGGTCTTTCAGTCTTTCCAGCTTGTGTCATTAGGACCCTTGGATCATTCTTGTTTCCCTCATGATTATTTGCTATTAAACATCATCATGAAATGGAAGGCCAGAACTGGCAATGTTAGCCATTTGGGTTAGGAGGGGGTCCTACCAAGGGAGTGTATAGGGGAGTAGCCTACAAAAAGTGTGTGGCAATTGTGGGTCACCAGACAAGATTCTGGTATCTGAAAACCAACATAAGTGAATTATAATAGCAAATTTCTTATGTGTTTGTTGAAAACATCTGGAATGTGGTTGCAGGCCTGAGCACAACTCCTAGTTTTGATGTTTGTGCCCATGCTTTGCAAAATAAGGACTTGAGGCTGATAAAATCCACCAGATTTTCTGAGAAGTATGTGGCGGTTTTTTTGGATAGAGAAGGTATTTTAATTTTAACCCATCTGATTTATTGGAGATTTGTTTGTCTTAAGATTAGGAGAGAACCCAGGAAAAACTTGTTTCTAACCCAGCTGAAGTGGAATCTTTTCTGATGTGATTGGTCACTCTTCATCTCTTGTTGTATAGAGATTAATTTTGACTTCTTAGTTTTGTAAGCTGTATTTGTTATGACAGCTATTCCAATGAATTGTCTTCTGTTTCATACAGTTTGGTGGACTGACCCAGAGTATGGGTAGGTTTTGCTTTCTCACCTCCCCAAGAAACCACTGCTGGTTTTATACTGATTGGTGGTCTGATAGTGCTCTGCTTTGGTTTTCCTGGAAATTTCCAGCTTTATCCTCCATAGTTCATTGCCTTCAAAAGCCTGAATGCTGCAAATTTTGCAGCTTCTACTTAGGAAAAATGTTATGAACATCATACAAAGGTAATCAGTTCTGTTTTACAGATAAGTGAAAAATTTCCACATTCAAACAGGATCACAAAACTGTCACACTGGTTGAATCTCTGCTCCCTAGGGAAAATACAGTTTGGTGCTGAGGAAGGTTTAATGCAGGCTTACTCAAGGTCTTACATACTTTTAAGAGGTCACTGTGACGATAAGGTGCTTCTCTCAAGTACCATGTAGGAATCCTTAGGGCCATGGGGGGGGGAGTAAATAGTTGGTAGTATTGATACTCTTGAGGTGAGATCAAGTAGAAGCAGGGAAGCAACTGAAATATGTCTGTCTTGGTTAATCAGTTGTAGTTATTTAGGTTTTTAAAAGTTAACTGTAAAGCACATGGGGGGAGGGGGGGTGCTTTTGAAAGCAACCTTTAGAAATGTGTTATAGCAGCTTTGAATTTACAATGGGACCAGAGTTCATGTTTTAAACTCCCATGGTAGGAAGAGTGTGTTTGAATTCTCTAATGTTGTTATAAAAGAATGCATAGCTCTTGGTATTGGTTATTAAAATATTTGGCTTATTGTGGAGAAAAAAGGGACAACACAATGTAAGCTGAATATGTAGAATGTGACAAAGGGTAAAGATGGTCAGTGAATAGGTACAGCAAGAGCAGGGGCTGCATCATTTGTTGTGCTTAGCATCAGCTAGAAACTTGAGGTGGAATTTTCTCCTGATTTTTATCTAGTGGGAGATTGAAAATACACCCAAACCTCCCAGTCTTACAGTCTGTACTTTTTTAATTAAATGCAAACAATAAGCTACATTCTCATAACTTTAAATGGGGAAATTTAGATTTATTTGGAAAAGCATTTGAATACATCTACCCCTTTACTATTATATTTTGGCAGAAAATACCTGCCCTCTAGCTCCTTTCAACTCATCAGCAGTAAATGTTGAAATAAACCCCACACAGTTTTTGTTTGGTTGGTTTGGATTTTTTTTAATTTGGTCCCTGATAAAACCCTTCCTTTGAATCACCTTTGAGGCTTGGCATCAGGTCTGTTCCTGGGCCCTTTCTGTATTGCCCAGGTTCCTTGCTTGCTGTCATTTTCCTGCCTGCTCCATCTTGCATTCCAGGCAGTTCTGCCGAGCTGAACACAAAGGGAAAGTAGTCTTCCCCTCTGTCTTCCTCTCCAGGAAGACCCAGACTGCAGCAGACTCAGAATCAGGTAAACGTTACATTACATTCTTCTCTCTGCCTTTAACTGGTGCAGCTCTTTCAACAGAACATACAGCAGTTACACAGTAAACTGAAAGAGGTTAAGCATTTCTGCTATGTCTTGTATGTTCCTAGTCAAAAGAATTTCGTAGTATGTAGGAATTTGTGCATATACATCACCATATGGATTAGGCTGAAAGAGTTCCCTAGGAAGAACATGGTAGTGTGTGGTTTTTAAGGTGCTACAGGTAAGTAGCATGTTAGGTTGAAACAGTGCCCTAGGAGAAGCATAACAGCATCTATGCTTCTTTTTTTAAGGCACTGCAGCTGAACAGCAGAAGTCTGTTTTATGGTCTGAGTATGTTGCGTCCCCTTCCCACTCTCTTGCTAGAGAAAGAGCCTTTTGCATCTTTTGTCTAGAGTGCCATTATGAAGAAAGAGTGCCTGAGGACGAGCAGGGTGGACTGTCTGTGGTCAGAGAAGGGAACTGGGTTCCTTTGTTCTAAACTGCTCCCAGTTACTTAGGGAAAAGGAAGTAATCTCTCAGACAATCTGGGTGTTCATTTTTTGTGTTAAGATATGATGTGGGTAATTACAGGAAAAATTATCTAATTTCTTCTTACTTGCTTTTACATTAGGTGAAGTCTCAGACAGAGATGAGGAAGACTCCAGTGTCTGAGGCAAGGAAAACACCTGTAACTCAGACTCCAAGTCAGGCCAGCAGTTCTCAGTTCATCCCCATTCATCACCCAGGAGCCTTCCCTCCTCTTCCTAGCCGGCCAGGTAATTTGCATCATTCGGTTGAAATGTGGTTACTGTTGACTGCAAAGAGAATATGTAATAGTAGTTGTTACAGTCTGTGAAGGTAGGAGGTGTTTTAATGAATATCATTCTCATGTTGAGAATCTTGCAAAGGAGTAAAGAAGGGGCATAGTAGAACTGAAACAAGATAAATAAGATTCCTATGCTTTGGAATCAAGGTCTGTCATAAAATCTGCTGTCATCTTCTTGGTTAGTAGATGTGAGTTCAAGGAACTCCATAGTAGGCTGTTTCTGTAGTTAGTCAAAATGTGTCAGTCTTTTGGTAGTTCAGGAGGAAGTATTCTCTGTGCACAGGACTCCATTACAAAAGATCAATCACACTGCTTTCTTCTTTAAAGCTCAGCTTCTTTGCTGGTATTGCTCATGTTTTAGGCTGTAATTTGTGTGGTAGTCTTTGCTCTTGTTGCTGCATTGTGTGTTCCCATTTTGTTGTGAAATGTTCTGTTATACCTTGTTGTCCATGTTTGTTCATGAAATAGGTGGAGGCTGTATCTTCCCTGCAGCTGTATATCTAGTGCTCAGTATAAGACAAACATCTTCCCTGTCCCAGTGTCAGCATAAAATATGGCCTGTGGGATGCAGAATTAAAGCTTGCCTTCTAAACCTGGCTTTTCAGTGTGAACTTCATGAAAGAAACTGATCTTTCAGATATGAGGATTTGTTTACTTACCATCTGTCTCTACCTAAATTAATCTAGGGACCGGTGATCCTTTGGAAGGAGGCAATAGACTTATTGATTGCTTCTGTCCATTGTTCCAAAATGTGTGTGTTTGCGGGGGAAGGAACTTCAGGGGGTAAAGCATCAAAACTCCAGAATGGTGAAGGGAAAAGGTAGTGGAGGAATTACAATGAGGGAGATTGAGGTGTGTGTGAAGAGAAACATGACTTTCCCGGATACTGCCCTGACTGACTGTTATCAGTGCTTGAAATATTGCAAGAAAACTCAAGAACGGATTCTGAATTCATCTGTGATCACAGCCATGTATGTGCAGAGATGAGAAAGGACATTATAGTGCAAGTATGTAAACTGGTGTTTCTTGTCCTTGTGGTCAAAATGAGTGAATTAAGAAGAAAAAACATCACAAAATGATTTCTGGAGGGAATGATCTGCTCTGTGAAATTGTGGCTAAAGATGTGTTTTTATCTTTTTCAGGGTTTCCACCCCCAACCTATGTTGTCCCCCCTCCTGTGGCTTTCTCCATGAGCACAGGGTACACTTTCCCAGGTGGTGTTTCTGTCCCAGGAACCTTCCTTCAGCCCACAGCTCACTCGCCTGCAGGAAACCAGGTGCAAGGTGGGAAACAGTCCCACATTCCTTACAGCCAGCAACGGCCCTCTGGACCAGGGCCAATGACCCAGGGACCTCAGCAAACGCCACCTCCTTCCCAGCAACCCCTTTCATCTTTACCAGCTCAGGCAACAGCACAGTCCGCAAGCCAGTTACAGGTCCAAGCTCTGGCCCAGCAACAGTCCCCTACAAAAGCTGTGCAGGGTCTGGGGAAGAGCCCACCACACCACTCTGGATTCCAGCAGGTAAACTTGATTAATACAGCAAGCTAAGCTTCATTTAAAAATAAATAGCAACATTCAAGGCTTAAGTTCCTGCATTACCTTTTCAAAACTGTCATTAAAGACCTTGGTGTGAAATTTTGATCTGTGAACTTCTGGGCAAATTTGTAGAAGAACTGGAGTTTAGTGGGTGCGAACATACGATCCTGTAACTGAGAGGGGAGGTACTTCTGGAATGGGCAGGTGGTCATCCTTTCCCTTTTAGTTTTATATTCTCTCCCCTGGTTATTTCCTGTAGTCGTAATATATTGTACTGTAGTTATTATTAAACTGTTCTTATCTCAACCAGTGGATTTTACATTCCTTTGATTCTCCTCTCCATTCCTCCAAGGGGTGAGCAAGTAGCTGTGTGGTGCTGAGTTACTGTCTGGGTTTAAACCATGACACATAGCAGATCAGAACATGGAATGTTTATCACAAGTGAGCCAGACTGACAGTTTGAATGGAGTTAGGCATTCAGTTAACATTAATTGTTCCTACCTGCTGGTGAAATCATATGTTTCTGCCTCAGTATCCACAGACAGACTCGTCAAAGCAGCTCTGGAACCCGCCTCAAGTCCAAGGCTCACTGGGGAAGATCATGCCTGTAAAGCAGTCCTATTACCTGCAGGCCCAGGACCCTCTAAAATTATTTGAGCAGTCATTACAGCCTCCTGTGATGCAACAGCAACCTCTGGAGAAAAAAATGAAGCCTTTCCCAATGGAGCCATATAACCAGAATCCCTCAGAAGTCAAGGTGCCAGAATATTACTGGGACTCTTCCTATGGCATGGCTGACAATAGGGTGATGGCACAGCAGTCTAACATGGACCGCAGGGGAAAACGGCAAGGAGTCTTCCGCCCAGAGCAGGATGCTCTCTCCAGGATGACCTTTGAGGTAAAGATCTATGCTATAAATGGTGGAAACCAATGAGGTGCTAATATTCGTGACAAGTCTAGGAGTTTCCCTGTTTCAAGACTGCTCTGTAGTCCCAAATAGGTCTTTATTTAGTAGGGGTATGGGTATCAGTAAATGGGATTCCAGCAAACAGTGATGAATTCTCCATTACTGGTTGGCTGTGTGTGGGATCTGGCTCTTGAACATTTGGTTTCAGGTGAGTCTTGTTCAGCTTAAATGTGACATTGATCTCTACAACTGTCAGGTAGAGAAACATGGCAGCTCATAGTTTTGGGGGAAAATTCTTGTCTGGCAACTGATGAAAACGATAAAAGTCATCCAAATAATAGTGGTTGAATTATTACCCTTTTCTTGCCACCTGTATAGTGTCTTAAGCGTGTTGAATGGCTGAGGCTGCAATAGGGAGATAAAGGCTGGAAACTGGAGATGGCAGGAGCAGTCTTGTCTTGGATTACTTTTTTTTCCCCCTGCAAATTCCACCATGCAGTGAGAAGAGCTGAATGACTTCCTTAGCTCTTGGTTGCACTTAATGTAATACTTTGCTTCTGTTCATGCAGTTGTGCTTCATGTTGCTGTTTTATAAAACCTGAAATCATTGTTATTTATTAACAGTCCTGGAGTTGTCTGTGAGTGCTTTTGGTGATGTTTATAAGGAGATTTAAACAGAGATCTCTTTAAGCAGAGGCCTCTGTAAACGCACTCCAGATTTTAAGGTCAGTTCAGATCACTTGGCTTATTCTTCAGAGAGAAAAGCAAGACAATATATAGGAGTCTGCCTCCACCCTGATGTCAGGTTGTGTTTTCTATATGGCAACATGGTCAAAGCCTTGTTTTCATCCCTAAAAGAGAAACTTTGCCTTGGTGGAAGCACAGTGCAGTACAAACAGAAGCTGCATCTCTGATGCTTGTGTAAACATCCCTCACAAAAGCCAAGATGTGGAGTTTGACCAGGGCTTTGCAGGAATTTTTTGGCTCAGATGTCTGGTCAGCTGTGCATTGGTGTAGCTGCCATTAGTAGCAAAAATAAATCTCATGAGATTTGAGCTCCACAAATAGATAAGGGAAGAAGATGCAAATGTAATTTTACTTGAAACCTAAATTACTCACATGTCAGCCATAGAAGAGTAATGTCATGATTTCATGTTCCTTGTCCTTGGATGTGAAAACAGGTTCAGTACTTGGCATGGATGTAATAGGAAGCACACACTCCACTAATTAAAACTAGCAGCCTATCATTTTGATGCTGCAATGCTCTTCCCAGTGTGTGTTAGACAATGTGGCTAGTTACATTTTCTGCTCAGTATTTTCTCTGTGTACCTCAGTACACTTATGCTGCACCACTTTCTCATGTCACACTTCTGCATGCTGCCTTCTGCTTTTCTCTTGCTGTTTTCTTTCACCCCACTGTGCCTTAGTCTCCACTCACTGTCTCTTGCTGTTCCCCTTTCTGCCTTCTGTTGTCTCACTGTGCTCATTTCTGTCACTAGGACCCAAAGAGCTCCCCTCTGCTTCCTCCGGACCTGTTAAAGAGTCTGGCTGCCTTGGAGGAGGAGGAAGAGCTGATTTTCTCTAATCCTCCTGATCTTTACCCAGCTCTGCTGGGGCCTCTCGCCTCTCTTCCTGGACGAAGCCTCTTTGTATGTATTTGATGTAATAATGCTGCTTCTCACTCTTAACTAGCATCTCTTTCTTCTGTGAAATTATAAGAAATGTGAAATGCCTTTCTCTTTCCCATCTCTCCTGTCCACTTCCCTGCTTCACCCTTGAGCTGTTCTTCATGTGAGAGCTCAGATGAGCTGAAGGCCCACATTATAACTCTTGGGCTGAACCCAGGCCTGATAATTTGTTCAGAAATCAAAAAGCAGTGGTGTTCAGGAGAGACATTGATAACAGCATTTAATGCACTTGCTCTTTTGCAGTTGTATGGGCTTAGTAGTAAGGACAAGGAGGAACACAGATTCAGCTGTGGAAAGTCATCAGAAAGAGCATGGCTTATTATAATCTGTATCTAAAAACTCCATAAAGGCAGGGGCAAGAGTTCCCTACTAAGTGGATAAGAGATGGTAAAAGAACAAATTGTCCTTGGAAAAAGATTGCAGCAACTGGCTAAATAGTCAGTAACTCTTATAGAAATAGTCCTTTTTGACAGACTGGAAGATTTTATTTTTTCCCTACATTTATGTATTAAAACCCTCCTAGTTTACTAGGTGCAGTGTCTTAGAGCTGCTGAATTTGCAAATTGCCTCTGAAAATACAGTGCACCTTTCTGGTATGGCTACAAGCATGTTAAGTACTACTATTTCAGATTAGTAGCAGTAACAGAGAAAAGTAATTTGTGACTCAAAATCTCTGATCAAGTCTATTCCTCATTTACATTACATGCCATCCTAAAGAGCCAGTAGCAAAATAGACACCCATTTCTTTCTCATTAGATACCTCTGCTAAGAAACTAATAGCTGCTTCTTTAGCAGCGTCCTTTGAATCTCCTACTGTTACTGTCTGCTGAGAAATGGAAGGAAATTCTCTGTGCAAGCTGCGTGCATATGCAGAATGTGAATTTTGTCTGCCTTTTAAAATGTGCTTTCAAAGAAATGAGTTGTCTCTTTGAAAATCTAATAAGCTGGGAGCTGCTTGTAAAGAAGATGAGGCTATTTGTCATATGTTTACAGGATAAAAGCAAAGATATCCCAGGTACTGAGACCATGTTAAAGAGAAGGGACACTAATTCAGGTTTCCATGTTTTTTTTGAACAATAAATTTAAAAACGTTTGACATGCCTGAGCTGGTATGAGTACAAGAGGGCTTTTATTTGGAGCAAGACTATACCTTTCCTTCTGGGTCACACAGTTCTACTTATGGCTTCACTGTTTCTATGACTTGGTGATCCTGGTGCTACATTGGGTGATGTTAATTGCCCATCAGCCTAGCTTTATAATTTTTCTTTTGTTTCTGTATCAGTGATAACTGATCCTATTTCTTCCCTAAATAGGATTGTTTCAGAGACAGTTTTCCACTGTTCTATTATAGTAAGAATTGAAGAGAAAGCTGAGAAATACTATGCTGGAAATAACAGCTGTATGGGAGGGGGTGGCCGTAGATGGTGGAAAATCATCAGGTCACACAGTCTGTAGTATCTTACCATGAAAGCCCAGGGGAGTTTTGGAGCCTCTGTTTTAAGCACTGGATTTTTTTGGGGTGGGTTTGGTTTGGTGTTTTTTTGTTTGTTTTTTGTTTTGGTTTGGTTTTTTTTTTGTTTTGTTTGGTTTTTTTAGTTCAGTCATTTGTGATGAAAATGAGAGAGCATTAAATGAAACTTGGACTCTATAACCCAGTTAAAAAATCACAGCATTTGGCTGCTCTTGCTGTAAGAATAATGTCCATACAGCGGGGATGTTCTCAAAACTGAAAAATATTCTGTCAGTAGCAGCATGCAAGAGCCTGATCTTGTTTGAAGGAGTCCTCTGATAACTGGGAATGATCTGGTCTCATTTGTACAAGGATCTTTTTTTCTTTCAGGAATCTCCCCTCTAGATGTGTCAGTGTTACGCTTTGGATTTGAAAAGCTGTTCTGGCAGTGGAGTTTGCCCAAGACTCAACTGTTGATTTTTAGGCATTAATTACAGGTAGCAGGGAAACTCTCTGCATTCGTTAGTCTTGTTCTCCGTATTCTCCAAGGCACTGGATCCAACAAACAGGGTTTTAAAAGTGACCAAAACCACCTTGGCAATTTCTGATAGCGTACTTTCCTCCTCACTACACTGAACAATAACTGCTTTTCTTCCCCCTTTTTGTTTCTAAAGAAGTCCCTGCTGGAAAAACCATCAGAACTGATGTCTCAGTCATCGTCTTTCCTGTCCCTGAGTGGCTTTTCTCTTAATCAGGTAAGTGAGGACCATAGTCTGCATCACTTTGCTCTTTGAGCATACTATTAAACAAGGTAGCATGGCAGAAATATGGGGATATCCTTTAGTTCAAACCAATAGAAAACATGAAAGAAATCTGTGTGCCTAATTTCAGTCTGTATCAGTGAGATTATCTTAGCATTTTCTGTTGTCGTCACAAATTAGTTCTAGCTGGTGTTCTGCAGATGTACTGTTGTATCTTGCTGAGTTCATGGGCCCCTTGCTCATAGTAGAATCATGGAAGTTGGCTGAGAAAGGTGCATCTCAAAGTGTTGTGGTGTGTAGGGTTGTTTTTTTTCCTGAGCACCGGATTACCCATTATTATCCAGAGAACTGGGCAGGGTCTTTTACACTGGGAATTTAAAAGATTTTTGTGAAGATTTTGCAGTCCAGACAGGAGAAATCTATCCTGATTCAGAATGTGATGGTCTTAATGTTAAATAAAATGGTCAGAGAAGAGGCTGGGGAGTGACAAAGGAGTTAAGAAAATAATTTGTTCTATAATTGTTTCCTTTGTACAGTTTCAGTGTTTGAAATAAATCTAATGGCTAGACTAAGGACTTTTTTTTTTTTTTTTTTTTTTTTTTTCAGGAAAGATACCCAAATAACAGCATGTTCAATGAGGTATATGGGAAAAACATGAATACCAGCACAAAAACAGAAGTCACCNTGTTTGAAATTTATGGCTTGCCTAAGGATTTTTTTTTTTTTTTTGTCTTTTCTGTTCAGGAAAGATACCCAAATAACAGCATGTTCAATGAGGTATATGGGAAAAACATGAATACCAGCACAAAAACAGAAGTCACCCCCTCAGTTGCTCATCAGGAGACTTCACTATATTCTCTCTTTGAAGGGACACCATGGTCTCCATCCCTTCCAGCCAGCTCAGGTAATCCTGGTATGGTTTTTCTTGTATCTAGTGATTTAAGAGGATTTGAATTAATTCTGAACGTAGTGCAAGTTGAATGTAACTGGACATTAAAAATAAATTTGTTTGACAAGGTGTCTGAAGGTTTCTGGTTGTCTTTATCCTCAGAAATATGAGGGGATTCTGTAATTAATGTAGCATATCTTAGAAGCATATAATATTTTAAATGCTTTGTTGTGATTTTATTCTCATTAAAAATCCAGGTGAGTGAGAGAGGAATTAAGTTGAATCTAACAAATGAATGGATTTTAAATAACATCTGCACTGAATGAGATTTTTGGGTGCACTGAGACTAAGCAGAAATAACTGGTGTGGGGGAAATCGAAGGAGTTTCAAAGTGCTTTTATTCTAGAAGGATTTATGGCTCACATGGCTTCAGCTTTCTCTCCCTTCACTTCTTCATTCAGGACCACATAGTATCCTGCCATCCTGCTATGCTGTGTTGCTTCAGGCATCATTCTCCCATGCCTGCAGATAGGCTTTTTCATGCTTGCTCTCACTTTTTCTCAGTATTGTGTTCTGGTCTAAATTGACTTAAAACCTGTACAAGATTAAAGCATTCACAGACTTTGGAGTTCTTGCAAACTCCTCGAGGTCTAATGGAATCTTTTTATTTTCTTTCTTTTTTTTTTTTTTTTTTTTTTTTTTTTTTTTTTTTTTTTTTTTTTTTTTTTTTTTTGGTGTTTTTTTTTTTTTTTTTTTT
>NDXB01020978.1:34246-51147 GCA_002631895.1 Agapornis roseicollis
GGGGGGGGGGGAGGGGATCCCTGAAGCATGGACCAGCTCCATATCTCTGGCTGCCCTTGGTACAGCAGATAGCAGCTCAGAGGAGTGGTGATGGGGTGGTCAGCAGCACTCTTCAGCCCCCAGGCTCGGCTCAACTAAGATATTTCTTTCTTACCATAGCCTTTCCCAGGTAGTCCTTCTTCTCCAGCTGGGCCACTTGCTTTTCGTTTGGTCTAAACAGCTTCCCTGCAGGCATGGCCACCAGCTCACAGACCTTCTGCTTCTGTAGCACAGAGAAGTCAAAGAGCTCTTCAGAGATGAGAGCATGAACAGCTGAATGTCCCTTCCTTCTATCTCTTGGATTAAGGTCTCACTCCATAAAGTCAAAACTCCACTCCTGACACAGTGCATTTATCCTGATCTTCCTGTCCCTGCCTCCCCAGTGACCCAAAGCTCTTCCCACCAACTCATGTCTCACTACAGCACTCAAGCCTGCTGTGTTTTAATCCTGCTCTGCTAAAGCCATAGCTAAAAGGTTTCTTTGGCATTTTTTTCCTCCCTGCAGGGCTGCTATGAGCAAACACAGTGGCTGAGAGACCTATTCCTCCTTACCAGGATGGCTTCCATTGCCCTGTCGATCTTGCTATGCTGGGGCTCACTCTTCATGCTCATGGCCCATGTTAGGTGCTCCTCAGCTTTCTTCCAGTCCTCCATTGTGGCATACACCAGTGCAATGTTGTAAAGTATCTACCAAAGGGATGGGAGCAAGAAAATGAGCTCTTAGAGCAGCTGGATGATTGCCAGGAGGGTGATAAAGGAGAGGACAGTAGGGCAGTGGCACACGTGGTTGCCTGTGGGGCACAGAGAGCTTGGCTGTCTTCTCTTTAGATTTTTTGCACTGGTGAAGAGATCTCCGGAATCAAAACTGCCAGTCAAGTCTTTCTCACCTCGCAAGCAAAGAGCCTGTGCCGCAGCCCCAGGATCTTGTAGTCAATGAGCTGGTTGCCCCGCAGCTGGGCCAGTGCCTCTCTGAAATCCTCAATGGCCTTTTCATGGCTGTGGAGCAGAGGACAAGGGTGTTACCACCTTGTGATGGCAATCTGCTTGCCTTGAAGTCTATATATGCTTGTGTGAGTTAAGTTGGCTCTCTCCCATATCCTTGCAGTGCTTTTGGACACTCCAGGATGAGAAGAGATGCTCCAAGACTGGTGTTAATCCCAAAAGTGCACTGCTGACAGACAGGAGCCTGTTTTACCTTGAGGGGTTGCAGTTTGGCCCCTGGGTTATCATCCTGCCTGGGGCTGTCCTCAGCTGAAGGCTGGCATCTCTGCAAGCAGCAAAAACGAAATATAAACCCTTCCACTCACTTCTTCCTCCGGTAAAACACTGTCCCCCGCTGGAAATAAGCCACTGCCAGGTGTTTGTCACAGCCAATGCTCCGGGTGAATGCCTGCATGGAGGTCAGAATAGGGTATAAGGGAGGTAAAAAGGAAAGACCTTTAAAAAACTGAAGGTGTACAGCAGTTATACCTGTCCTACTTCAGCCAAGTGGCCTAAGCTGGGCTCTGCAGCTCTGTGGCTATGTCTCCTGCAGTGTACCAGGTTCCTAATTTTTTTAGCTGTAATCTGTCATAGCCTGCTCAGCAGCTTAGTGCTTGTGTAGTCACCTCTCAGAGAGAAGGTAGGGCAAGCAGCAAGCCATGCACCTCTTCTGCTGCTTTGCCTGGAAAATAGGTTCAGCAGGACCAGTCCAGGGGTGTCACCCTTCAACCCAGTTTTAAAGGCCCTGAATCCTTCCCTTAGTCTGACTGTGGCCCTTAATTCCTCCTTACCCACTGCATCCATCTGACTGTTGGGTCTGTGTGCAAACTCACTGGTGCCTGTCAGGGGTAGTGACTGTTGTAGAAAGCTGTACCTTACCTCCTCTGCCTCAGCCAGCTGTCCCAGAACAAGATGGATGCAGCCGATGTTAAAGCAGATTTTGGCAGGGGGGTTCTGTACAGCTGTGAAGGCATCCAGGGCTGCTCTCCATTCCTTCCTGTCCACCGAACACACTCCTTCTTGCCACAGCCGGATCGTCTCCACCAAGGACATGGCGCGGCGTCCTCAGCTGCGTTGTGGGTCTCGCCCCTCGCCTTGTCCTTCTGTGTGCTGCTGCTCGGCCTCTCTCTAGCTCCCTTCTGCCTGTATTTCTGCCCTCCCCACTGCCTGTGTCGCAAACCCGGCAGGAAGTGGCCTCACTCACATCAGTGAAATGCAGCCTCGGGATGAGGAAGTGTGGCAGAGGCAGCAGGTTTCCATGCTGCACTGCTGTGGACTGCACCCTAGGTCCTCTCTGCCAGCCAATCCATCCCTGCCTTATCAGGGTTTGCTTCTCCAGGTTTTTCATGGAAAGACATAGATTTTGTCAGCTGGGTGGTTGATCAGATCAAATTCAGGGCCGCAAAGCCACAGGGCAAGCACTGTACCTGAGCCCCTTGTGCCTTCCAAAGCATGGTCCTTGATGGAGGTAGTTGCTAAACGGCTCCTGCAGGCACATCTGCCTGCAGCTGGGCTGGCACTACCCTGCCTGCTGGCCCAAGCAGGAAAGTGAAGTACAGCCCAAGGCACAGCCTGGGAGAGCATTCGTTCTGCCCGCCTCCCACTGCATTGCCCCAGTGAGGAGCTCTGCTGCTGGGGGTGTGTGGAGCTGCCCAAAGATGGGCTTTGAGGGGCGACGGCTGTGCCATGCTGAGCCCTGGCAGCAGTGGTAACTCACATTTAGCCCAGCATCACTTCAGTTGAGGTGGTCTGCTGGCAGCAGGGGACAACCTGGCATTGGAGCACTGCAGGAAGGGCAGGGGGACGCTGAGCATGTGGCAGCTGCAGAGGTAGGGATGGCAGGGGTCTGACCTGCTGACTCAGTTTGGAGCTGGATATTCCACACTTGGTTTCTAAGCAGTTTTGGAAGGACCTTGCTGCATTTACTAGCCATGTGATGTGTATTTTCTAAGAGCTTAAAATACATCAGCAGGAGTTATCCCTTGTGTGTTTACTGAAACTTCCCCATCAAGTTACAAAACACTGGCAACGGGAGGAAGGCTGTGGAGGAGGACACTTTTGTTTGACTTCTGCTTGGCAAGAAAGCCGGGCTGCTGAACAGCAAGGATTTTAACCAGAAGTAGAATCAAGCACATCCCTGAACCTGGAGCTCTCTTTGGTTTTCCAATTGTAAGCATGCCCTTGGCATTCCTTTATGCCCAGTTGACTCCCATGGGCTTCCTACAGGAGCATGGAGGAGAGTCTTTGAACTCCAGAAAAGCAGAGGGAAATTCCACCAGGTGAAATGATGCTGAAGGAGAGAGGTGGGAATAACAATATGGTGAAGATGAAAACACCTCTGAGATACCTTTTCTCATTCGTGTGAGGAATGGGAAACCCCATCCGGCAGGAAATGGTTCAACTTACTGTAGGGATAATGTTCTGCTCGTTTAATTAATTACCTGAATTGGTGCACTGGAGGGTCAGGTTTATACCAGAACCAGTACAAAGGGAACTGGAGGGGGACACAAGATCACCCCTATGGCAGTATCTGGGTTTTGGGTTTTTTTTCCTCGTGTTTCACAAAAAAAATGGGATCTGAAAGATGCAAGCACAGCAAATGCTCACAGCAGCTATCCTTCTGCTTGGTTATTTTTAATGTAACATTCAAGTAACTTCAAAGCTATGATAAATGCACCCCTTCTACTAAGAGTGAGACTCTTCTTCCCCTTTCTCTTACCAAGTTGATTTAGTAAGCAGACTTGTTTTTTCTATGACAATGTCTGACAGGAAATGAGTAACAGAGATGGTGACATCTCCAGTGGGAGGTTCTTGGAATCCAGCACAAAAGCAGATTGTCAGAGACAGGTAAGAAATACATACAAATGCCCGAAATCCAGCTGGCACAAACGAGTTGGTTTTGAGTTTGTGTAGCAAAAATATGCATAAGTTTATCATAATCTATGGAGAGGAGACCCAGAAGGAGACTGATCTGGGCACCAGAAAACATTATGTATGAGAAAAGACCAAGGGGATTGACCTTGTTTGGGAGAAGATCTATGATGCAGGAGGAGTGGAGAAGACTGAGCACATCCAGATCCTTCCCTGGAAGGCAAGTTTTTTTGGCTCACTCCCTAAACAATGGCAAGGCTTAAGCCCACAGGAACTCTTTGGCTAAGTGATGGATGATTCAAAGTCAAGGGCTTGGCAGTGGCTGCAACTTCTCTCAGCTGTGACTGATGAGGTACAGTTGCCACATGTTCTGGCCAAAGCTGAAGGCAGTGGTGGGAGGTTTACAAGCAAGCATCAGAAACACTGAGCCTTCCTAGCAGGGCTCTGCAAGTGCTGTTCCCTTTGAGTGTGTCTGATCTGCATGTATTTTTCATTGAAAGCTTCCTTCTTGTAACAGAAAGGGAAATGTGTTTTGCAAAGCTGAATTGCTTGGGGACTTTTATTCCCTGCCCATCTTTGTCTGTTTTCCTCTTACAAACCTGTTGTGCCATGTTGCTGAAAGGATTAGAACACCCTTTCTGCCTGGGTGCATACAAACAGCTGTTTGCCACAGCAAGAGGGGACAAGTGGGGTTTGGGGACAGAAGCTGAGGACAGCCTTCACCAGCCCCAACTGCTCCAAGGCAGCCACTAGCCAGGAGTGAGTCCCATAAGTGAGCTCCTCTCCATCTTAAGGGCTAGCTCCATACCTGCACTTCACTGCTGGAGGTCTTGTTAATGCTGTGCCAGTGGATTTTGGGTGGGCTGGGAGCACTTGGTGCCCTTCACCATGTGCCTGCCAGGATACAAAGCTCAGGCTCTTCTTTGCTATGAGGGCAGCAGGAGCATGTGCCTCCTCCTGCAGAGCCAGTGCCTGATGATTTGATGCTGCTCTAGACTCACTCAGCTGGTGGTGGCTCCTGTGTAAGGTGAATGCATCACCCAGACACAGGTTGCTGTTTGGCACAGCTGGGCCATGCTCCCTGCTGTGTTGTTTGTATGGTCCATGAATATGACCAAGGCAGGGTGTGGGGGGAAAAGACAATGTATTTCTTTTTTAAAGTAGATTTACTTTTTACTTTCCAGTCAGTCAGTTACTAGAAGAGGTGCCTTCCTAAAAATCTTGCACTACTGCCCCCACCTCGCTGCATGTCTTCTGGCACATCCCATTTGAACACAAATGCAGATGTATATGTATTGTGTTTCTGAGCTCATCACAGCCTAACCTGAAGGTGGAGAACCTCGAGATCGCTTTTGTCATTGCCTTTGTTTGTATAATGCCACCTAGAGGTAGCTACCTGCTTTAACATCAATTGTTCTGGAAAATACTTTTCACTTATTTCACTTAATTTGGGATTCCAGTTTGGTTTGTTGGGTGGGTTTTTTGTTTGTTTGGGTTTTCTTTTTTGTTTGATTTAAAAAAAAATAAAAATTAGGACTGACTGGTGTCTTTAACAATTTGGATGAATGAAACTGAGCAGCCAAACAGAGTCCCTGGGAGAGCTGTGAAGGCAGAACTGATGTGCCCAGGAGGGAGGCTTCTCTGCATACGTGTTGTTAAGAACTCTGGTCTTTTCAGCCAGGCTAGGTCTTCCACTTTGTGTGCCCAGTGCTTCCTGTGGCTGTGCATGTGTTCTTCTGAATGAGTTAAGCAAGCAAAAGCATCCTAGGTAGAAAGGGAGGGCGGGCATCAGTTTGAGGGTAACCACACCACTGGTTCCTGTCTGTATCAAGGTGCTGAGGACTTGGGCTGCTGTGCCCCCAGGCACCCCTGGGGAGCTGTTGAGATGGGCTGGCTAACAGGTCTGTGCTGTCCTGCTCAGGAAGGCACAGCTGCACCAGCTTTGCTGCCAGGCTGGCTGCCTGTCCTTGTATACAGCAACAAGTGGCAGGGCTGGAGAAGCTGAGGGAGGAGGTGGGATGGAGGTGAAAAAAAGCTTTTACTGGTTCCTGAATGTGGTGCACCAGGAACACTTGGACTTGAGCTACCTGAAGGCATTAGCACCCATTTTCCAAAGCAATGACTTGAGGAACAAATATGCAATGTCCTTCTGATGTTGAAGTGCTTAACGCCAGGTTTTTGTATACACAGGCCCTCCACAAGTTCAAGCCAAGTACATATGCTATTAATGATGATGTAGGCACCTCACCCACAGGACAAGCCCAGGACTGTATCTGTATTTAAATTACTATTAAAACCAGTGCTTAATCATTCAGTCTGTTGGAGCCTGGGCAGGCAGAGAGAAAAACAAAAGCCCAAATGTGAAGTCAGTTTTGCTGCAGACAACCATCCTGCTAGGTCATCACCCTTTTCCTCTTGTTTTTGAGAAAGCATCCAATATGAATGGCGGTGAGGAGGCTCCTCTCTGGCCACAATTTCAGTATAGGCAGAGACATCTCTAGTAGTCCTGTTCTGCAACGTTTTTTGATGTTAAATATCTCACTAAAATAATGTTGTATTTTTTAGTTGGATGAAGCTGTGCCTGTATCACCATTACATACAGGCATGGATAATGGCTAAAAAGGAAGCCTGCCAAGGGGAGAAGCTTTAGGGCCTGCTTTTTTACTGTTGTACATCCTGGAATAACAGCCTGCTGAAACTTCAAGACATTTCAGACACCATGTAAATATTCAGTGATGATTTATTTTCTGGTCCTTATTACAAAAAAAAAAAAAAAAAAAAAAAAAAAAAAAAAAAAAAAAAAAAAAAAAAAAAAAAGAACAAAAAAAAAAAAAAAAAAAAAAAAAAAAAAAGGGAAAAAAAAAAAAAAAAAAAAAAAAAAATGGACAGTGACAAAAAAATTAANTTATAATAAAAAAAAAAAAAAAAAAAAAAAAAGGCAAATATCAAAACCCAGCAAAGATTTGACAAGTTCCCCAACAGTTTACATAACTGAACGGCAGTAAATCAGTGAATGTAAAACACAAGTATTTCAGCCCTGGGCCTAAACCTGTAACGGTGATCTGGGATACCCTGGGCTTTCCTAATTCTTTTTAAAGTACTCTTCAAGAACCTGACTCGCTCACTAGCTAACACACTGTGGCACAATGCAACAGGAATGTGAACTGTCAGGTATCCTTTAAGACCCTATACACCTAGAAAACAAAATATGGGAGCTCTACAAGGATGGTGTGGGTACCAGCATGCATTTCTCAGATTACCCCAGGCAGCCACATTGTTGTGCTTGACAGAATCACTTTCAAGTTGCTGAAAGGATTTGCAGTGTTAAAACTGCTTCTTTTTTCTTCTCTTCAGGATATCTCCTCCCCAAAATAAAAAGAATTCACTGGGCTGGGCTCCAGTGTAAACGGACCATCAACCTTCAAAATTCTACCACACTGCATGATAGACAATGTCAGCCCATTGTGACTTTCCTGCTGCAGACCCAGCATCTGACTGATCACAAGGAACCTGAACAGGCCGTGAGTTGTGAGGTTAAGGAAAATACTCAGCTCTCTGGAATGATAATTGGGGTTGGAAAGGAGCTTTTGATTTCTGTCCTATTCACAGCTGTAGGTTCAGAGGTTGACTAAAGGAAACATGGTCCAGTTACCTATATTAATAGCTGCCCCACTCCTCAAATATAGATCTTACCTCAAACCGCTGCTTGGCTAGCGAGAAGAATTAAGATACTGCCCTACGTGCCTCAGCACTTGCTCAGAAAGTCAGGTCCAAATTTGCCATAATTACACACAAATGCAAATCACCCTAACCATAAAGTTGTACATGTTACTGTGTCACTGAAATGTTTGTGAGTACCAAATATTCCTATTAGAAATAAAATTGCACCTTCATAATTTTCCAGAACTTAACAAGAAAGGAGAACATGATATGCATTATTTGTCAGGTATGAAAGAAGCAGTGAGAAGGCAAGCTGAGAGACAGGTGCTGCCCACAGGGCAGCAATGGCATTTGGTTGTTTGGGTTTTGTACCAGCACTTCCCACACTGTGTATGGCAGACAACCACTTGCTGCTGGATTTAAACCGTTTTCCTGGCTGTCAAAACGCGGACGATGGACCCTACTCCTCCAGCAGCCAGGGCCTGAAAAGATACACACAGCAGTTAACACCAGGTCAAGGCAGCTACAGGCCTGATCAGAAAGGCTTCCCAATTGTGTTTTAAATGAGCATCTCCCCCACCTTTACATTAAGAGTGAAACACTAGCACTCATGGTGCCAAGGAAGAATAATCACAATCACTTTAAAGACAGCTATTTAACAAGCTTTTATTTCCCTGCATAGCTAAGTTGCAAATCTGCTTCCCTCTAGGAAAGAAATCCTAGTTCCATCCACTTAAATTACTTGACTGATTCATTTTGTTTGCCTCAGTCTAACAGAAAACCAAATTTTAACAGTAGAATCTTTACCCGGGGCACCCTGTCAGAAATAGGCACATGATGTAACTCAGCTCTGGAGCTCACAGGACACACACAGCTCACACTTCCTCCCACCATGAAATATGGCATTGAGTTTTACCAGAGAGAAAGGTGGTTCTCACCAGGCTCAGTGAGCATGCCTCAGACCCAAGAACTTGCTACTACGGATAAACCAGGCAAGAGCACACACTATAAACACACCTTCTCATGCCACTGCAGCAGCACAGCGCTGCTGTTGTCAGAAGGGCTCTCAAAGCCTTTGTAGATGTACTTCATCAGCAGGTCAACACCATTCTTATCCAGTGACTGCACTGCCTTCTCAATATCGTTGGCTTTGAAAGAGATGAGGACCTTCAGGACAATACTTTCTGCACGATCCTATCAACAAATAAGGAAAGCATAGTTGCAGTCATTCTCATATAAAGTACATACAAACAGTACTCATCTCTCAAACAGAACCAAATTTTTTTCTCTTTATCAATTCTAAAATATGCTTTGATAGGGCAGTTTGTGAAGAGAGCTTATGATAATAACAGATAATGTCCTCCCAATGATAAACAGCATAAAAGTGTAATGTGTTTGTCCTACTCTAGGTTTTCTGCCTCTCTGCCTGTGTTTGTAATTCTCCACTTACTAAAGTAAGTTATGGCTAAATAATAGATTTTCACATCAAAACTCAAGGTTTAGCAACTTCCAAAAGAATTGTAATAGAAAAGTACTTGTGTTGGCCTCCCTTCCCACCAGAGCCTTTTCCATGCCTTTGTACTCTTTAACATGATACAACTATTATAATCCATGCAAATACCACTGGCCAGACTCAAAGAACTGACTGCTGGAAGCCACGTGGTTTCCAAGCAGTCAACTTCTGTCCCAGGCACACTGGCAGCATTAATATTTTGCATTAATAACCATTTTCAAGTTGATCTGGATGTCATTTCAGGCCCAGGAATTTGTGTGGCATGCTTGCAAGCAGCAATTAACCATGTAATCTGCAAAACGCAGCTCTTCCTGTTCATCACTAAGTGATGGAGGCTAAAAGATAGAGGTCTCAGGTTCGTTGGACTTCTGAGTAATTCCACAAATGTTTCAAGCAGCTTCCTCCTACAAAAATTATGGACGTCAGTTTTCTTGCCTAATGTAATATCCCACAGCTGCTTGGCTTAGCAAGACTTCTTGCATAAAGAACTCCAAGCAAAGATCCACAAGATCAACTGAAAATGAAGACAGCCAATCAAATTCAGTCACTGTCTTTCACAGTACATTCTTAAATTCATCATTACGGAGCTAATGGAAATGGCTCATTAACATGAGGACAAAGCTCTTCAATCTGTTACATAGCACTATCAGTAACGAAACAACTGGCTCTTAAAATCCTGTGAAACCCACCAGGACAGGGCTGGGACTAGGTAAAATAATCTCCACTGGTGGCCTGCCTGGTGAGCAGCATGGAACCATTCCAGTGGATTCTCCTTAAAGAAAGAGAACAGACGTCTGCAGGCACTCACCATCTGGGCAGTTCCACATCTTATCTGCCTGTTCCTATTGCCACCGCAAGCATGAGCCATTCGAGGTTTATTCTGGGGAGGTTCAGAAATACATACATGCAGCAGGCTCCTACGTTCTGTCACAGGGGGAGCGCTTGCATTTTCTGAGGTTTTAACGGCTTAATTTTGATTGGATGTGGTAACCATCAGTTCTTCCTTTTTTGTAGGTTCACAGTCTGGCTGTGCTAGCATAGTTTCATTAGTCAGAGGTGACTACTGCAGTTATGGTTCCCCGATTGTTCAGTACCAACTACATCTATGTAGTGCCAGGTCTGGATCACACATCTGCACCTGGTGACATGCACCAGGGCACACATACACAAACAACACAGGGAAGAGAACACACAAAACCTGATCTAGCACCAAGTTACAGGGATGTGGACAGATGACATCCAAACTATAGTATTTTGACCAGAGATCATGGCTGTTCTAGGGAATACTCTAAAACCAGCTTCCTTTGCTTCCCCTAAAGGCAGAGGGGATAAAGGCAGAGTCTGGTAGAGTTGGTGGGATAGAGGTTACAGAAACAGGAAGGAAATTTTAAGGAGTAACCCACCTTCACTGCCTGGTTCTTTGTGTTGATAGGAGGGTTCTTCAGAGCCGCCTGTAGTGCAGCCATCATGTTCCCTGTGCCAGATGGTTATGGATCAAACACTGAGTATTTGGAAGGCAACAAAACCAGCCCCAGGACAGCGATACTTGTAGCTGGCTCGTGCATGGATGAAAATACTTAGGTTCAGTGGATGCAGCGATTCTCTCAAAAGATAGCACGAATGAGTGTAATTGTGACATTATTCTCCATCACTTCTGCAATCGATAACCCTCGAGACCAGGCCTCAGCTCGGCACACCCACTCCAACAGCCCCCGCAGCAGTCCCTGGGAAGAGCTACTCCACGACTCGGGCGGCCGGGGAAGTCGGAGGTGGAAGCGGACACACGGAGCTCTCTCTCCGCCGCAGGAAACCCCCTTCCTCCATTCCCTCTATCCCCCCATCAGACACCTTCCCGATACCACAGCCCCGGGACACCGCCGTCTCCGCCGTGAAGCAGGAAGCGGAGCCGCCTTCCTCCTACCAGCCCTGGGTGCCCATCTCCCTCCCTCGGCGGGAGCGCCGGGCACGAAGTTCCTGTAAAAGGCAGCCACGGCGGCTGCCGCGCCCGCTCCGGGCCAGCCCCGCACCCCGGCGCCGCGCCCGCTCCTGACGGGAACGCTTTCCGCCCCCCGGCGGAAGGATATTGCCGCAGACACGAGTCCACCTCGCCCTCGTCGGGTCCGGCTTGCCCGTCGCCTCCCTCCTCCTCATCCACGAACTTGTTCTCGTCGTACTCGTCCACATCCACCCTACGGAACCGCGCCGACGACACCGTGTGCTTCGCCATGGCAAACCCACCGCTCGCCGCCACGCGCACGCGCAAGCTGTGTACGTAGCCGCGCCCCACGCAAGCGCGCTGGGGAGAAGCCGTTGAGCCAGGGAAAACCCCTGTTTCCCGTGGGGAGCAACATGTTCTTGATCTTAGTTGCTCCATTCCTTACGACCTGTAGTATAATAACAACTATATGGAATCACAAAGTGAAAACAGGGCTCAAAAGGATAGGAACATTTTTTGTTGCTTCAAGTTACACTTGGGCTGCGTAGACCTGTGCTATCTACATTATTCTGTTAGGTATTTCTTACTATTAGAAAGTTGCACAGCTCTGTGAGGTTGCTCTAGGGCAGCAGCCCTAGGGAACAAGTACACACACAAACACACGCAAATCTTTGTGTCCGTAATTCCCCCTTTGAGAAAGGAAGCAGCTGGTAGGAAAATTGTATTCATGTATCAGGCTTACCTGCAGAGCCGCCTTCTTGATGGAGGAGGAATTCTGGATACATCCTGTGTTCCAACAAAGCCGCCCCAGCTGGGGAGCCACAGACTGCTCTAGCCGTGGGGGTTGCTAGTGGGCAGCTTGCATTTTTCTGGTAGAAACTGGCTTAAGGGCAACAAATAAATTCATAGCAGGAGGTAGTCAGAGGATACCAAGGTTTTGGTTTTACTGCTATGGGTTTATGTTTGAAAGATACGGGACTAAAATAAGAGCATACTACCTTCATAATCAATTATTTGAGACCCACAGTTATTCTGTGGGCTAACTTTTGTAGGAGGTGACTTTACTGATGAAAGTCTTTTGCCATCTATGATCTCAGTTTTGCAGCCTAAAAGTGGTTGAATTTGTAATGTCTTCAGAGTAGGTGTCTACTGCTTGGAAACATTTCAAAATTAGGAGTTTAACTGGATTATTCCTTTGGCATTTTAAAATGCCTTATGATATTTTTAGGTCTGGGGTATAGATGTTCCCTCTGAAAGGGCAGAAACATTCCTGGGAAAAGCACTGAGTGGCTTTGAGACATCGGAGGTAGCAGACTGCCTTTCAGCATTTGAAAAGTCTGTTGAGAGGCTAGGCTAGGCGAAGAAAAGGCTTTTAATTTCTGCAGCACAAGAGGCTTTCCCTGAATTGCTTGTGGAAAGGCTTTGCTAAAATTTGGTTTCATTCCTGTCAAATTGTTAATTTGGTGTGGATTTTGTCTGTCTGCTAAGGTTCTTGATGGTTGAGTTGAATGATGAAGTGTTGACCCTGGGATGCCATACACAAAATTGCAGAGGAGGTAATGCCATGCCCCCCCAGGCAGTCTCTGCAGAGTTACCCGGGGCCACAGGCTGGAGAGACTCCGCAAAGCTTCACAGTTCCACATGGCAGTAGGGAAACCATCCTCAGTGTGATAAAGCTGAGAGAAATAGATGCTGAGTGTGACTTCTTGATACTTCAGCAAGAAGTTGTAGATTTTGCTTACACAGCAGTGGTAAGCCTCATTACAAGGAGAGTAATTTGAATAGAGAATGATGCATCCAATGTTTTCATAGGCATCTGTAACTGCATGCAGATAACCACCCACCTCAAACAGCATAGATTCTGGATGGTTGTCTTGGTCAGTACAGTTTGTAGCATGGCCTTTTTGGACTACTCTGCCTGAGAAGCTCCTCAGTTCATAGAAGAGAAGGTGTTTGTTTTGGATAGTTGCTGTTGACTTGTATGGGAAGCTGAAGACCCTGTGAAATTCTGCATAAGGGACTCTCGCTTCTTCCCCAGTCCGTATGTGGTAGGGACACCTCTCACAGATGTGGTTCTGTCTCTGCCAGCAGTAGGGCTTTACCACAGTCCCCTGATTTGTCAGGTATTCTTGGAAAACTGTTTTCTCTCCTGGATTCATGGTCTGTTGAAAAATCTGTGTTTATGTGCTGTACAGCTGACAGTCATGAACGGAAAAGGAAAGTAATATATTAATTCAATTGGCTTTGCACTTAAACAGCCAAATGTACTCTTGGAAAAACGTACTGCAGTTTGTAGCAGTGTAGAGAAACTTGGTCGATGACACAGAGAACAAAGCTCTCTTGAAGTGACAAACTTTGCTTCTGTCCTCTTAAACCAGCAGGAGAAACTGCATAACAAAGAGTCACGCTTTTCAGGAATCTATTAGCCCATGAGCCTTATGCAATCTGGCAAAACAAACAAGCAAACACCAACAAAAAAAGAAAAAGGTATAATTACCATCTCAGCAGCTCCAGCTTGGGGTAATAGTAAATATTTATCTGTTTTCCTTCACTGGCTTTTTAGGGTTGGTTCGGAGTTTCCACTTTAGTGATACTGCAAGCTTTCTATGCAAAACTATGTGGTGAAGAAGAAAGTTACCTGATTACCCAGTTCTGGCCGTTCAGCTGTAGGAATGAGTGCTCCCAAATGCCGTAATTTTGCTCCAGGTGTAATGGTGGCAGCAGGCAGGCTCCTGACCGTGTTTACAGGTGCCAATTGCTGGGAGACCAGAAAACAAACAGGATCTTCTTTTGTATGGCCAGCCACCTGTAGTAGTTAAGCCTCTGTTCTTTGCCTGTCAATATTTGTTTCCTGTAAGAAGTGGTTAAGTTTTCTTTATTTCTTTAGCACTGTTTTAGTATAAGATTTTTGTATGTGAAAGATGGATCTTTTTCTAACAGAGATGTTACTGAATTTGTTTCCAGGTGATTGTTATTTCTGTGTCTGTCTGTCTGTCTGTCTGTTTTGCCAGCTGGGCAGAAAGCACCTGTTGTGCTTATGCTCTTGTGTTAAGGCAAAAAAGTTGTTAGCTTCTTTAAGAAGCGTGTGTGTGTCCCTCACTGAAGATGTAATTCAGGCAAGCAGTGAGCTATTTAAGGAGCTAAATCATGCCTGTTTTGCTTGGGCAGGGTTCCAGATGAGTGGAAACACAAGTTTTGTGAGATGAACAACTTTTGATAATTACTTTTCTTCACTGCAGCTCTAATTGAGCCACTCATCATCCCTGGATCTGGTTTAATTCTGTTACTATCTTCTGACTATGTACAACTTTTCCATCTGCATATTTTATTACAGCTTGCTTCTGCATTCCATGTTGTTTTGCCCTCTGACTGTCAGTATTTCATTTTCTTCTTAAATTACTAATTTGATTCATTTGCTTTGTTTTCTCCCTCTGACTCTATGCCAGCTTCCATGTATTTTCCTGTGTTGGAGCTCTTTCCTGATCCCAGCCATTGTGCCATTGTGCTGTTCTCATTCAGATTGCTTCTAAAGATTGGCTTCCTGACATCAAGAATGCTCCATTTGTCATTTTTGATGTTCAGTTGTACTCTATACTGTGCATTGCAACAAAATTGTGGCAGCAGTTTTTCTCAGAAAATGAAAAATACATTTGCTACCTGACATAAAAAAGAGCAGGTCTGAAGAAGGGAGTGCATTTCTTTGTTAAGGAGAGTTATGAGACAATTATCACCACCTCACCAGTTCCCTTGTAGGTTGCCAATATTATTAAATACAATTTTAGGAGTTCCAAACTGGGGCAATGTTCCAATTCTGTCAGAGTTGGTGTTTTTGCAGAGCTGGAATGGCCACATGATGGCAATGTTCTACACCAGAGTTGCACCATCCATTTTATGCGTGTTTGTAGAGACAATGGTTTGAACTCTTGTTTCAGTGTGTTTAAAAGTGTTAAAATTTTATATTTCCTTCTAAAACTTGCCTTTTTTGTTAGTTTGTTTGTTGGTTTGGCCTGGTCAAAACGTAGGAAAAATGTAGTCTTCTCAATTAATAGTGCCACAGCCCAGTTTGATGGATTAATTGGAACAGTGTTCCCACAACCTTAGGGCATTTTTGCACGTGAGGCACCAACCTTTGGGTCCTTTGCCAGCACTGTCCCCATGAGCCTGGTGAGGCTTGAAGTGACAAGGGCTGCTGGCTCTGCCCCTGTGGGCTCCAGCCTTCCCACCAGTCTGAATCCTATGCCAGCTCTGACGAGCAGAGAGAACGGGGAGCAGAATCCCAGTGAATCTGTGAATATAAATGACAGAGGCTTCTCATTTGCCGTGTACTTCAATCCTGTAACTGATCATTTTGGGGGTGCAAAGAGGAAGGATGTTTACAAAGCTGAGCAAAATGAAAGCAAGCTGACAACTTATGGTGTTCTCAAAATGGACACGTTTCTGGTTTATGAGAAAGCAGAAACTTGGTTTTTCTTCCTTTTCTTTGCACACTTTTTTCTAAAGTAGAAAACAAGCTGGAAATGTGTTATGCAAGATCTCTTAAGCTGACGCATGTATGCACATACATGTGGACGTGTGTGTATGCATACATGTGTACGTGGATTGATCAGTTAATAGGAACACTCATAATTCAAAATTTTGTTCCCATGCATGATTTTATTTAGTAATATTGAACAGCTTAGTAGCATTTTTCATCCTCAAAGTAGTTTACAAATCAGACCAAGTGGTTTAAATACATTGGTGTAAATGGCTCTCTTGCTGGTATTTCTGCTGCTTAGTGTCAATTATATCCTATGCAGGGGAAATTGCTAAAGCAACTTCTGACTTTCAAGGTGCCTAATTTGTCACAGTGATCCTGACGTATCTGCAGACATAGTAAATGATGTGGACTTTAGTTAAAGTTGATAGTTTATATAAGTTGGAAATTTGGAATTCAGATGCTTTGAGGTTGGGAAATAAAAAAATGAAAGTACTTGAAATAGCTTCAGCCTTTTGGTAACTTTCATCTTGATTTAAGGTTCTGCAGTCCTGACTGGGAGGGAGGCAGGATTTCACCTGATCAGGTACCTAGTTTGGTTCTGTAGCTTGTAAGATAGCTCTCCAAATGCTTGTCTTCAGTATCTCCTATTGGCACTAAATGGTTTAAAATGCTTTGAGATCTTCAGGATATGTGGTGGACTGAGGTGTTTTGTAGAGCTTATTCTGTCTCATGCTTTTTATCCTTCACATGCAACATACAAATCAAAATAGTTAATGCCCTGGTATAAAAGCCAGAAATCCAAACTGTTCTTTAGCTTTGTCTGGCTGTCCCATGGTTTTGAGCAGAAAGCTTGCCCAAATCTTCTCTGACATTAATGTTTTTCAACACAGAGGTTTTCATGAGCTCATAGACTGTTCCACATCCTCAGAAAGGCTTGATTTTAAGTATATGAACCTAAGGATAGGTCTGTTAACACTTGAAGTTGTTAGGAAAAGTAACATCTCCATTTACCAATTTCATTACATGAAAACTTCACCCTTATATTAAATCATGTCTAATGGATATGATTAGGAACTCAAAATGCATATTAAAGGATCCATATCTTCCCCAGTTATATTTGAAATTATAATTATATCCCTGTCCCTCGCAACTATATTTGGAGGGGCCAGGGATATAACTATAACTTCCAGAAATTGTTTCACTTATTAGTAAACTGCATCTATCTTTGGGGCAGAAGGCAATAGCTGTTTAATAGTGCTCCACAACAAGGTATAAACGTTCACAGGAGGAACTGGAAAGGAATGCTTTATCCAGTTAAAACCACAGGGGAAACTTATGAGGTCAGTATGTAATTACTCAGGTTGGAAGTCAGCCAGGATACAAGCCATATGTTCTGCTTCTAGGGGGAAAAAAAAAAAAAAAAA
>NDXB01020978.1:51254-76330 GCA_002631895.1 Agapornis roseicollis
GGGGGAAAAAAAAAAAAAAAAGCATAATGATCAGGGCTGTGATTTTTATTTATTTTTTTAATCCAAATATTAGCTGAAACCTGGTATCATTTCAGGCTAAAAAGCACACAGAAATTCTGCGCCATCCATGTGGGCAGCTTGGGCCTGATACTGGTTTTGCACTTAGGATACTGTCATTTATGGAGATGTCTTTTGGAAGCAAAGTTGCATGCATTGATTAGGCAAAAGCTAGGTTTTTCCCTGATGTGATTATATGAAAGTATGATTTTTTTTTTTATTCCTCAAGCTAAAATATATATATAAATAGTCCAGTACAAGTGTAGTTCTGCTTATGTGAGGGGATCTGTTGCTTCCCCTCAAAGTGCTGCACTCAGTACAAGAATGGTTCCTTTTTGCTGCTGAAATACAAGTGTTGAAATTCTGTTGCATTTCTTAGTACAGCTTAGTTCAAAATAATCTGTTGGAAAGCATTTTACACATGACTTCATTCAGTAAGAAGTTTATCTGAGTTCAAAGTACAGAGGAGTCACATGGTCCTTCAAACAGCCAGAGGCTTGATGCTTTTGTGCAGTCCTAAGCACAATAAGAAGCAAAGGATGTGAAGGAAGAAGCAGAATGCTACCCATAACTGCTAAAAACCATATTCATATGGACAATTTAAACTTGAGCTGTTGTGGCATAACTTGCCTCCACACTCAACAATCTCAAGTTCACTTAATGGGTGAGATTGGGCTATCTAGTATTGCAGGAATGTTGGCTCACAGCTCCAGAGCAGAGCCCTTGTATTTTGCATTGTGCCACTGTGCTGTAAAGATTAGTGAGGATTTAGGTCCCAAATTTGAAACATTTCCTGCTCAAGCTCATGTGAAAGTCAGACATTCACAAAACTCTTCCACCAAACTTTCCTCACCTGTCTTGTCCAGCCTCAAAGTGATTTAAATTATCACCTGACTTCCAGAGATTTTCCAGGGCTCCACTTCTTTTTTGTTTGTTTCCCTTTTTCTATCTTTATATCTAAAAAGAAGTGTTTTTCCCTTGTCTGTCTATTCAGAGTAGAATTCAAAAACATGAAGTTTGGCTACTTCTGAAATCCTCCATCCACTGATAAATTTATGATGCCTCTGATAACAAAAAGCATAATGAAAAGCAGCTTGTCTTCCACTTCTGTTAGCGTGTAGATCCGCTAATGGTGATCAGGAAAATTAAATCCTTTGATGGGCATGCAGAGTATTCTGCTATACCCAAACTGTCAGTAATCTTGGAGGACTCATTGTGAAACTATGCCTGATGGGCAGCAAGCCAAGCAGGTATTGGACAAACTACACTGACAAATTTTGCTTAGTGGGGGCATTTTCTTCCATCTCTGTCTGCTGATTTTCCAGAAGTTAGTAGGAACCCAGCAGGTTGGTGACCTCTGTTCATTTCTCAGCTGGGTTTGATGGGTTCAAGTGAGTCAATGAGTTCGGAAATCACGCAGGATGGAGCAGAAAGACAGCAGGATTGCATATGCTTTGTTGCTTTAGGATTGTAGGCTAATAACTATACAGAAGCAGCAAAAAAAGAGAAGAGAAAGTCCTATTTTATACCAGTTGAGTCAGAAGGTCTCAGCATGAATTACCTGGAATTCTTAAGAAAGCTAAGAATAGAAAAATAATGGAAACTTCACAGATTCTTGTTGAAGGTGGTGTTGATTTGTTTGGCACTGTAGCAGTACATAGATAGCAGTATCTATTAGCATAGATAATAGATACATAGCTAGCATATCTATTACATAGATAGCAGTAGCCTGGAGAACATAAAGAAGGAATACAGAGCCCTGGGAGGGGTGGTTAGGGGCTCTGGTGCTCAGGTTGTCTTTTCATCAGTTTTCAAGGTTACAGGAGAGGACCTCAAAAAGGCTAGGAGGATTGGCCAGGTTAACAAATGGTTAGAAGGGTGGTGCCATAGTCAGGGGTTTGGGTATCTTGAACACGGGACCCAAGCTAGTAGGCCAGGTCTACTGGGGGCTGGTGGAGCTGATCTGACAAAGAAGGGGAAGAACAGCTTTGGTAGGAGGCTTGCCAGACTGGTCAAGGATGCTTTAAACTAGATGTGTTGAGGGAGGGGGGCATCATTCCATCCCAACACACGCAGTTGCCAGCACCTACAATAAATGCTTGGAGCAATATAGGGATACTCCAGCCAATGAGCCGGCTTCATTTGGAGCTTGGCTCGGATACCTCTATACAAACGCCCGTAGCATGGGGAACAAACAAGAGGAATTAGAGATGTGTGCACATCTATAGGAATATGATATAACCGGTGTCACAGAAACATGATGGAACGGCTCCTATGGCTGGAGCGTTGGAGTGGAAGGTTACAAGCTCCTTAGCAAGGACAGGCCTGGCAGGTGGGGAGGGAGAGTTGCTATTTATGTTAGGGATAGGCTGGAGAGTATGGAAGTCTGTCTGGGGTCAGGTGATAGTCAACAGAGTTTGTGGGTCAGGGTCCAAGGGAGAACAGCAGTGGGGGCCATCACTGTGGGGATCTGTTACAGAGCGCCTGATCAGGAGGACTCTGTGAATGAAGCGCTCTATAGACAGATAGGAACAGCCTCACACTCGCAGGCCCTTGTCCTCATGGGGGATTTCAACCACCCAGACATCTGTTGGAGGGACGGTATGGCCTGGCAACTTCTGCCCAAGACTATTGGATGATATTCAAGGATCACCTGCTACAAGCTCAGGAGTGTTGCATCCCAACTAGAAGGAAGTGCAGCAGAAGGGCCAGGAGACCTCCTTGTATGGATAATGAGCTGCTGAGGAAAATTCAAAGTTAAAAAAGAGGCTTTTAAAAGGTGGAATCAAGGACAGTCAGCCTGGGAATAATACAGGGATATTGACCGGGAAGCTAGGGACCAGGTGAGGAAAGCTGAGGCCCAGTTAGAATTAAACTTGGCTAGGGATGTTAAGGATAACAGGAAGGGATTTTATAGGTACACTGCGAATAAAAGACAGACTAGGGACAATGTAGGCACCCTCTGGAAGCTATCAGGTGAACTGGCTACACTGGATTTGGAGAAGGCTGAGGTTCTGAATGACTTATTTTACTCAGTCTTCACTGGCAAAGGCTCTGACCACACCACCAAAGTCCTGGAAGGCAAATGCAGGCACTGTGAGAATGAAGACCGTGGGCCCACTGTAGGCATCTTAAGAACCTGAACATACACAAGTCCATGGGACCTGATGAAATCCATCCGCGGGTCCTGAAGGAGCTGGCAAGTGAAGTTGCTAAGCCACTGTCCATATTTGAGAGATCATGGCAATCAGGTGAAGTTCCCAAAGACTGGAAAAGGGGAAATATAACCCCCATTTTCAAGAAGGGGAAAATGGATGACCCGGGGAATTACAGACCAGTCAGTCTCACCTCTGTGCCTGCCAAAATCTTGGAGCAGAATCTCCTGGGAGGCATGCTAAAGCACATGAAAAGCAAGGAGGTGCTTGGTGACAGCCAGCATGGCTCCACTAAGGGGAAATCCTGCCTAACCAATCTGTTGGCCTTCTCTGATGGGGCTACAGAGCTGATGGACAGGGGTAGAGCAGTTGATGTCATCTACCTGGACTTGTGCAAAGCGTTCGACACTGTCCCACACGACATTCTTGTCTCTAAATTGGAGAGACATCAATTTGATAGGTGGGGCACTTGGTGGATAAAGGACTGGCTGGATGGCTGCACACAAAGAGTTGTGGTCAATGGCTCAGTGTCTGGCTGCAGACCTGTAATCAGTAGTTTCCCTCAGGGATTGGTGTTGGGACCTGTCTTTTTTAACATCTTTGTGGCTGCCATGGACAGTGGGATTGAGTGTGCCTTCAGCAAGTTTGCCAATGACACCAAGCTGTATGGTTTGGTGGATACGCTGGAGGGAAGGAATGCCATCCAGAGGGACTTTGACATGCTTGTGGGGTGGGCTGATGCCAACCTCATGAAGTTCAGCCAAAGTCCTACACCTGGGTCGGGGCAATCCCAGGCACAGCTACAGGTTGGGCAGATTCAGAGCAGCCCTGCAGAGAAGGACTTGGGGGTGGTGGTTGATGAGAAAATGAACATGAGCCGGCTGCAGTGTGCGCTTGCAGCCCAGAAAGCCAACCATATCCTGGGCTGCACCTAAAGGAACGTGACCAGCAGGTCGAAGGAGGGGATCCTGCCCCTCTACTCTACTCTCCTGAGACCTCACCTGGAGCATTGTGTGCAGTTCTGGTGTCCTCAACATGAAAAGGACATGGAACTGTTGGAACAAGTCCAGAGGAGGACCACAAGGATGATCAGGGGACTGGAGGATCTCCCATATGAAGACAGACTGAGAAAGTTGGGGCTGTTCAGCCTGGAGAAGAGAAGGCTGCATGGAGACCTCCTAGCAGCCTTCCAGTATCTGAAGGGGGCCTATAGGGATGCTGGGGAGGGGCTCTTCATCAGGGACTGTAGTGACAGGACAAGGGGTAATGGGTTCAAACTGAAACAGGGGAAGTTTGTATTGGATATTAGGAAGAAATTCTTTCCTGTTAGGGTGGTGAGATGCTGGAATGGGTTGGCCAGGGAGGTTGTGAGTGCTCCATCCCTGGTGGTGTTCAAGGCCAGGTTGGATAGAGCCTTGGTTTAGTGTGAGGTGTCCCTGCTTATGGCAGGGAGGTTGGAACTAGATAATCTTAAGGTCCTTCCCAACCCTAAATATACTATGATTCTATGATTACATAGATAAACTCACCAGAGAATTGTTCTTCATACCAGAAATTCACCTACTATGTGCATGAACTTTAGCTAGGGTAAAATTTAAACTGTGGGTATAAATTGAATATGTTTGAAAATGTAAGCTAGTGAGAGCCAAATGGCATGTCCATGGAGGTGTTATGGCCTGAGAATGTAACATGCAGAGAGCCATTAATTGATACTGGGTATTTATGCACTTCAGTTGTGTTATTTCTATGTTTTCTGTATTAGAGGAATTGAAAATTAGGCCTCCTCAGCTTGGCATCAAGCAGGAGAAAATCTTCTACATATCAAGGATGAATTTTGGAGACTGCAACAAAACGCAAATAATCTTTTAGCTTATATGCTATTAGTTGTAGCAGCTACCATGGGCAATAGAATAAATGGGTAAGGGAGATTTACAACTAGAAACTGCATGATCTTGAATCGGAAAGACCAAACAGTCTTAACTGATACCTTTACCACTTCTTGTACTTCAGTATTTATTACTGGTTTTTATTAGGTGGGTGCTGGTGGCCATTAACTAGAATTTTGCTTGAATTAGACCAAGTTTAGTAAGAATAGAGACACAATATGCTAGGCTGGCTACTTACTTACCCTTTGGTTCATTTAGTTTAAATAGTCTATCTAGGCCAGTATTCAGTGTGATTATAAAACTTATGAGGCAAGTGGTCATAACTGATATTCAAGTGTTTTCTTGTCAAAGAATTGTGCTGTTCCTTTTGATGGCTTTTACTCTTAGACAGGCAGACGCCTAAAAGAGCCCTTGAAAGATTTTCTCAGCTTGGAGACACATATTTGGATCTAAGGTCACTTGAGAAGGTGTCATGAAAAATGGGAACCTGAAAACAGAAAGTGAAAAATTATTACCATATTTATTTCAGACTAAGATTTTATTTGCTTGTGAGAATTCTAGGCAATGCCCTGATTCTGCAAAGTGTAAATTAACAAACTTTGAAGGCTCTTGCTAATGTCACTGGGACTATTTACATGGATAAAGTTAAGCAGATGTGTAAATCTTTGCAGGGTATGGGACTAAAACAGCAACAGCTGTTGACGCTTATTTAGTTGCTGTATGAAGGAGGTTACTGGCTGCTGAGGGTGGTGGTTAACGTTGTATGAAACTGGTCAAATTGGTACCTGCTGTTACTCTCATGGATATGAATTTGGATTAGTATGTGGTTAGCTGAAAAAAATGTAAAAGAAGAAATACATGTCATGTGGCAGATACAAATGCCGTATTTCTTTGTGTATGCCCTGAATAAATTACGATCTAAGATTAGCACTGGTATCATTGCCAACCTTCAGCACTTCATGAGTCTGAAGTGAAAATTAAGTCCTTGTTACTGAAAGAAAGGGGTCATCCTTTCCTGCATAAGGTATGTTTTACACACTCTGACATGGATGAATGATCAGAACCAGATATTCATGTGCTCAGGTTTCAGGGAACCATGTGGGTACAGTAAATGAGAGAGGTTTGTTTTATTCTCCTGTATAATAGTCTCCATAAAGGCTGTTGCATCTTCAGTTTGTGAAGCTCGGAACAAATATACCACTTTCTTTTGTGCTAGAAAAATACTATGCTCATGTGTGCATTCGCCTAGGGAACATTAACTGAAATTGCAGCAATTAAATCTAATATAATGGATTTTGTGAATTTGCACGCAGCTCATTAACTGGAGACTGCTGAATAATATGTGCCATTGGCATTAAAGGCAGAGTGGAAACTCAACATGTTAGTTATCAGAATCCTAATTCATGGCCATGCAACAAATATTCTGAAAAGAGTGTGGATTTCTCTGGACAGAGATTGGTAAGAGGTGTGTGTTGGTTTGGTTTTTTTGCTTGTCTGCTTGTTTCCCAGTTGTTGTGTAAGGATGAGTAGTTCTCCTACTCCTCCTACTCACCTCTTCCTGAAATGTGAGTCCTCTACTCCTGGTGGCTCTTAGACTGGGTATTGCTTCTGTTTGGCATTAAATTTGGGCAGTCTCCTCATTACTCATATAGGAAACATGAGAGAGATATTGGAATCTCTTGTGTTGAAATGCAGATTTGTCCCATATCAGCAAGCAGTCTCTAAGGTGAATGACAAGGAATACTTAACTGTCATAGGCAGGGTGACCAATTTAAATTTTAGAACAGCAAAAAGTATAAGGAAAAATTATAGGTGAAGTAACCCAGGAATTCGTTTGCTTTCTGATTATTTAAGAAAAAATCCTATTCTGTCAGAATAAATAGCCTCTACAGCCCTTGTGACTTTTGGAGTTATTTACAAGAATGGTCATCAGAGAACCAATAAATAGGAGTATGTGGTGCACATTTCCAAATGGTTTGTTGGGGCTCAAAGTATTGTTTCAGGCCAGTTATATCTCCAATCTAGTCACTAAAACAGTAGAAGAGCAGAGAAAGAATAACTAATATTTCTCTATTTAGATGACTTGTGTTCTTTCACTATGCAGGGATGAGTGTTAGCTAAATAATATGATTTAAGGTCTGCGCATCTCTAATAGAATAAGACTTTTCATGGTGTAGGAAAATCTGGTTTTAGTTTCTATTGTTAGGCATTGTTTTAGTCAATGAAAACAAAGTGCTCTTGGGAAGCTGCCTAGAAGACATGATTTCAGGGTACTGCTATTTTCCTTTCTATGAGAAAAGAGACAGCTTTTTTCTTTTATGTCATGGTTGGATAAAGTCATATATTCAGTATGGATGATGGGAATTGATGTAGACTCCTTTGAAATGTCTAGGGCAGATCTACATGTTTGCTGGTTGAATAGGGAAAGCTATTTCTGTGTTCAGCACTGAAGGCTCTTAGTTGGTCTCATTAAAACCCATGTAAACTACCTAAATTCCTTTAGTCATTACAAGGTCCAGTAAAAATCACAGGATGAAATCTTACTTCTTGATGTGTTCATGGTGCCATGTAAGCTGGTTTCATCAGAATCGCTTAGGCAAGAACGAGGCATTTCCTGGTATGGTTGATGGCATTAAGACAACGAGAAGTTTGAGTTTCATGACATTTCATGTTAGTTGCACTAATGATAATTATGTGAGGAAGGGGAAAAGTAGAACAGGAAAGTGGATTGAAACAAACAGAAAAACATGAGAATATTACTGGCTATGGAGTACCTTGCATTTATGGTATAGCAAGCTTCCTCTCCCTTCCTTCTCTGTCCCTTTCTCCCTTGTGTTAATTGCAAGGCTCACATGACCTCATTTTATTGCCTGTGTGACTTCTTGAGTAAATTGGTGAGGTTTCCTGTGTTCTCAGTTTGGTGTCCATCTTTAGTGGTGGTAGATGAACCTCAAAAGGTTCAGACTGCAGAGGTAGATCAGATAAGCACTGAAGTTATCTATTTGAATTAAACCTCATGGGTCTGCAGTCTGATCCTTCCTGCTTCTGGTTTGGTTGAAAATACCTCAAAGCCCTTATTCTGATATTTGTGTCCAGCTAGTTCAGACACTCCAGAAGGTTTAATGTTTGCTAGTCTTTTAGATAGATAGACTTACAGGCAAGGAATGTCATGTTATTTTTTCTTTATTCTGAACATGACTGAAAACTATTTTCAAAGTGTTAATGCCCTGCTCTGCTGTATCTCTGACCTTTGTTTTAGGACTTCTAAAACACTTTTATAAATACCAATGAAATAGACTGCACATTTCTCTGAGCTAGCTAAATCTGTGAAGTCACTGTACCAGTAGTGTTTAGTGTAACAGGAAGAAACCCCTTTATGTTCAATGTATAGAGCAAGAAACTGAGGTACAGGTGAGTTACTGACTGAGCCAGGAAAAGAATCAAGATTTTTCAAGCTTTGTGACAGCAGCAAGACTAACTTTGCCCAGAACAGCAGTTTCTTCTAGTGTCCCAATGCTTGCATGTGCCAGATGTGCTGTAGCATAAGCCAGATGTAAACGTTATTGGTGATTTTCTCATATCCCATCAGAGTCAGCCCTTATAGGAGCAGATCAAAGAACTCTGACTAGATCAGCATCACGTTTGAAAAAACCCACAAACACCACTTTCAGACACTTTGGAGAATCCTGTAACTCACTGAATTATGCAGCACCATCAGTGGGCAGGTCCTGCTCAGGAGATGAGCGTCCAGCAGCCCACTTGCTTGTTGTTCTAACCAGTGTATTGCAGATTGATTCTTATTCATGTCAATGTTGACTCTGTGTGAAGCTTACCAATCCTGGGTTTTGCAGCTTTGTCTTTCAATGGAGTAAGACTGCATAGGTGAAAGCAAGATATAGTTTTTCATATATACACATATACTTGCTGTGTGTTTGTTTTTAATGAACATGTTCTTTACACAATTTATGGCTGTGTGTGTGTCTGATTGCTGAATGTGTGGTGAAAGGAGTGTCAGTGTTGTATAAACACATTACCCCTTTCATCATAATCAGGAAGGCTAGCTCTTACCACAGTGTTGGGTGAGCTGGGAGAAATGGGCTGCTAATTTACTAGTCCATTCACCACAATTCCAAAGGACATGGTCTTTTGGGAATGTATCTCAAGGTTATGGAATTACTTTGTTGAAACACCAGCCAAAGGGAGGAGCTGCATGCTTTTTCCTTTCCAAGTGGCACCGAAGTGCTCTCCTGATTATACCCCACTCTGCTTTCACGATTTGTGGTTGACAGAAGCTCAGCAGAAAAGGAGGTTCTGATCTTTGCTGCCTACCTTGCTGTGTCTAGCTGATACATTAGCAAGGTGGATAAAAACTCTCAGGGTATAGAATGTTGCCCTCAGGATGCATGAATTCAGGTTCTAAGTTAGCATTTGGGCTTAGACCTCCTGCTGACATTGCACTGCATAATGTACATGGAACAGTAGCCTGAATAATAAAATTTTAAATCAACATTTCTTCAACTGTTAGCTCCTAATTGCTGCTCACATATGTCATGGTTTAAGCTAAGCCAGTAACTCAGTACTGCACAGCCATTCACTCACTCCTCTCCCTTCCTCTTCCCCTCCCAGAGGGATGGGGAGGAGAATCCAAAGAATGTAACTCCCATGGGTTGAGATAAGAACAGTCCAGTAACTCAGGTATAACACAGACCACTACTGCTGCCACCAATAATAATAATGATAAGAGAAATAACAAGGGAAGAGAATACAACCGCTCACCACCTGCTGACCAATACCCAAGCTGACCCGAGCAGTGATCTAGCCCTTCCGGGTAACTGCCCCCAGTTCTACATCATGGACATGACATGCTGTGGTATGGAATACCTCTTGGCTAGTTTGGGTCAGGTGTTCTGTCTCTGCTTCCTCCCAGCTTCCCCTCCTGGCAGAGCATGAGACTCAGAAAGTCCTTGGTCAGACTAAGCATGACTTAGCAACAACTAAAACCATCGGTGTTATCAGTGCTGTTCCCAGACTGAAAGTCAAAACCACAGCACTGCACTGACTGCTAAGAAGGAGAAAAATGACTGCTACTGCTGAACCCAAGACAACATAGCACTATGAAGATATGGGGAGAGGAATGCCAACTGAAGCTGCTGGCTAGAACAAAGAACTCCAAATCAGTATTCCTAGGATTTATTCCTGGTGCTTGCACAGACACAGCCCTTCCCAGTATTTTAACTGCCAGTGGTTCAGTTCCTGCTCTATAATTTTCATCCTTGTAACATTTCATCCTTGCTGCTTAGAGAAGTGTGGGAAGTACAGTTCAATTAAAATCAGTGAAATGGGAGGAGAACTGATACAGGATGTAACAAAAGTGCTAAATATTACAAAAAACAAGTTGTAATGTGCCAGACTGTGCTGGAATTAACAGTGGATCTTTTGCACTCATATGGTTTGCCTGCAAAAGTCAGAACATAACTGAAGGTAATTGATTGTTTTGTACAACCTTTTGATGCACATCAGTATGAAGACTGTAGTGTAAAACCATATCCTTTGGAAAGAGAAATGAAATATTTGACTGAGAAACTATATATCTGGTATCTTTTTTGCAGAGAGCTCAGGCTTTTATGTCCCAGAATGGGAGAAAAAAATCTTACTGTGATATAGGAAATGCTTAAAGAAAGAACTGTGTTTTTTTTCTTCTTCAGGTTTTCAAATGCTTTAGCAGGGCTGTGTCTGGATTTCTCATCAGATCTTAAGAACACCTTGGATAATTCTTAATAGCACTTTCAAAGACAATGCAGAATGGCCTGTGTGTGTTTGTTGGGTGTTGGTGCTTTGATCCTTAACTTTTATATGTTTCTATGTGTGTTCATAATTATGTATATAGTTAAGGGTTAAAGTTTGACAGCTGGGGCTGCAACCTAATTGACCTCTTCTATCTCATTCTATTTTATGTACAAGTGCTTGATAACTGAATTCACAAAATGCTGTGATACCAGTCTGGAATGCAACAGATGTAATATTTTGCTATCTCTGGGTTTCTTAGCCTGCGTGGTGTGAGGTTTTGGCTCTGTAGTACTGTAACTCATTGTTTCACTTTCCATGATCCTAGTTTCTACTGTTGTCCTGAATACAGGTTAGATGCATTCAAAAAAATATGTTTACCTTGTGTATTCTCCAATCCAAGTTTCTTTTTGAGAAGGGCATTTTTTTATCCATACTCTTTGCAACAGTTCTATATGGGTGATACTGAGGGATTAGGGTGTTTATAAGGGAGTTGGGTTACATGAAGAAAAGGATGACAGGGCTTTTATCACGGGTTGATCAGAAGTTAAGCATTCATTCTCATGGTCACAAAACAGATCTTTTTCAGGTCTGCATTATGGGGCTTCAAGATACTCCAAGTCTCTGAGTTTCTCTGGATCCGTTCCAATTCTCCACATAAGAGGTTTTCTGAGACTTGTTGAGTATGCCTTACTATGTGTTTTTAGGCACTCTCAACCATGGAGACCAGAATTAATGAAGCCTGGATTTTCTCTAGTTTGTGCTTTGTGATTGGTTATGGATTCTAAGAAAAATGAAGTATTTCCCAAGACTGGGCTGATTTTTATCAGTGAGATGCTAGAAGTGCATTTCTTCCTTTCCAGCTGTAGAAGATTTCCATCAGCCATACAGCAGTTTAAATTCCTGGTGAACCTGGCTTGAATTCACTGTTTTAAGGGGGAGGGTGGCAGGGAGTGTGATTGCCTGGGAAATCAAGCTGAAAGAGTATACTGCTCTAATTCCTTCAGTGTTGTTTTAAGGACTTAGCCAGCTGAGCCCTCAGAATAACTTTGATCCTTTCCAACATCTCATCAGGTTCTGACTTATGTGTTTAGGAGTTTTATGACTTGCTGCTAACTTATAAACCTCTGGACTTAGAGTTTCTTCTTCAACACTTACAAAATGCCTTTCTAACTTTAGGTCTAATGAATAATGAGTTTGCAGTTGTCACATCCTCACAATTCCTTATTCAATACATTTCAGGTATTTAGGTAGATTATATATGACAAACACACTGATTGCTGCATGTTAGGGAAGGCCAAAACAAGTCAGAAGTTGCTTATCTTGGAGGCCTTCTTGAGCTACTGTCATGTAGGTGCTCTCTTGGTTTTAACACCACCTTTCTTTGCAGTGGAAACATGATAAACTGGAAAAAATTCCTCTATGGTCTTCCCTAAATATTGTTTAAGATAGCATTTACGTCATTCTAAGCTGCATTGTTCTAGCCTGAATACCTAGATCAAAGGAAGCTGTAAAACAATTCCTCAAATAATTGAGCAGGAAAAGGTAAAAAGTGACCTAGATAAGAAACATTTTCAGAAGCACAATAAGCATAATAGAGTCCTGAAGAAGGACTTCAGAGTCTGCCTTTGTGTCTGCCTCCCATGGAGACTAATTAAGTTTTGCTGTGGATTCTCTTTTTTAGCATACCAGTTTAATAGCTGCATTTGATCTGGGTGTTGTACTCTGTTCTTGTATAAGCATAGGAGTCCGACAAAGATTATGGAGGACAGGCTAGCACAGGTAAAAGGTTTGTTGCCATATGACTGTTGTGGGAGATAGCTAGTGCTCTATTCTGATCCTGAAACTAGTCATAACTTGAATATGGTACACATTGTGAGTTTTTTTCTGAAGTCTTCTATTTAACATGTAGGAATAGACAAGTTATATGCCCTGTATGTTACATGCAGGGCACTTTGTTTTAATGTAGTTTTATGTTAACCAATACTTGTATAATTGTTTGAATATTACTTTGGAATACTTGTTTCCATTCTTGTAAATACTGTTTGAAGAACTGCTTCCCTCAGCTGCAGACTGAACCAGAGGAATTCGTAGTTTGTCTGCTGTAGGCTGTGGTAACAAGGTTGCAGTGGACAAAAAAAGAGGTGGGCAGGGGAGGAAGGGACTCATCCTGTCATTCAGGTGCAAGCGGTGTGAGTGTTGTGATGACATAGCCTCAAGGAGAAGGACAGAACTTCGACTTGTAGTCTATCACCTTCCCTCTCCCCGCACTAAACCATTAAGTAGCCAGACTGTTGTAAAGAGTTAGTTAGTTACTATTATCTAGATGTGACTAGTAATGAGAGGCAATTAAAAAGGTCACATTTCCTTAAAAGGAAGAAAGGAGCAAAGCTGGAAAAAGGGGAAAATGCAAGGCTGGAGTGTTATCCACTGTCAGTGTTGTAAACCCCAAATATCTATCCTTATCTGAACCCAATTTTCAGCCTTGCCTGACTTCCCTGGAGATTTACCTGCTGGATCTCTTTCCAGAATTCAGCCATGTCAGATGCTTTGCATTTTGGTATTTAAATGTAAGGAAGTTAGCAAGTAATATATGGATTTTCAAATTAAAGCCCAAGAAGCAGGCAGATTTAGAATAGAAGGACTTCATGGTTGTAATACTTGGATTAAATGTTGGCTTTCCCTACACATGGAAACAGACATGGTGTTTCTCAGGAAAAAAATAATGTCTGTCAAAATAATCTTGAAACCTGGGGTGATGTGGTGATAGCTGCATAGTTAGTATTGCTTTTCTACACAGTGGAAAGGGATTTAAAGTAAGTTTCTTGGTGTTCAGATTAAACTGGACGATATCCTTATGTGTCTGAATGACAGCTGTTAGGATTGCAGCCAAATAAGTATCAGTCCCTTCTGGCAAGATCCTCCCTCGCCCGTATGAGGATGACATAACTACAAGACCTAAAAAGTAATAATGCTTGCATTGTCTTCATGTTTTGGGTGTTAAGGGAGTTATTGGGGGAGCCATATTGAGGTATTGGAAAACAGAAAATTACTTATATGTGAATGAAAGGCAAGATTTTTCAGGGAGCAAACAGAGGGAAGGTTCTTCAAGGAAAATGCTAAATGAGATAAAATCATGATGTACGGCAGGATTGCTGCCTGGATCACTTGTATTAGGACATGTTCATCCTAGAAAATGTATATCCATCCTTAAGGCATTCATTGGGTGATGACACAGAACATGTATCTGTTGCTTTGCATTACTCATGTTATTTGTTAGTGCTGTACTGTGTCCAGGTTCAGACTGTTGTACTAAATGCTGCTCAAGCCCATTTCCCAGGTCATTGCTGTGTAGTCTTTACAACAGACATGCTTTCTTCATTAAAGTCGCAGTTCTGGTTGCCACTTGATATGAAGCTTTCCACAGCTTTGGTGGTAGTTGGATCAGGTTGTTAATGAGCTCTGTATTATTGTGGCTGACTGAATGTATTCATTAAAAAAAAAAAAAGCTGAAAATAACATCTTACAAAAGTCATCATGCATTTCCTTGTCAATGATTCTTTGTTGGTTCAGTCGCTGTTTCTTTTTGTAGGGATTTGTTCCTAGGCTGCCAGGCCTGAATGGAGAATAGGAAGTCACTCCAGCTGTTTTCCTTGTGTTGGCACGCTGTGCTGAACAGGAATTGCTGAGCAAATAACATCATATCCCCGAAGAGGTTTGCTGGGGTAGCACAAAGGCAATCTGGATTTTTTTTTTCTTTTTTAATTAAAAGTTCCTGCCAAATACTATCCTCAAGGACTGGGGGGAGGGAGAGAAATAAGTGAAGTCTGGAGTCCACTTGGAAGAGCAAGAAACCTGCCGGGGATAGCAGAAGAGCAGTTTTTTTCTCTGGTGAAATTTTGCTTTTGAATATCTAACCACTTACCTAGAAAAGAGGACTGGAAATTTTTTTTCCCTTCTCTCTTCTGTGTATCTCAGTTCTGAATGCTGCTTCTCCAACAAAGTTGGATGGATTGTGCAACTTTGCACTTAGTTCTGGACTTGCTAGTGGAACAAAAAATTAGCAGAATTCCTTCTCCTAAGTGGGTGTCAAATTATTGGCTGACACATCATGCCATGTTATGATGATAAATGCATGTCTGGCTGTGGTTTGCAGTAAGCTTAAATTCTCCTTTTTTTTCTTTTTTTAACAAAATACAGTTTAAAAGGTATTGCTTCTCTGCTTTTATTGCTTTGTAAAAGAAAGCTTAAGAAGCTATAAAGAATAGCAGACATCTATTTGAGGGAAGAGGGAGATACAGCCATTTCACTTGCAGGTTTAATGCAGGATAAATGCATAATGATTGAAATATACTGTGACTTGGTGCATTCTGGTACTTGATGGGGAATGCATAAGGTGGCTTATTCTGGTCCTCAGTGCACTGGTGACAATTTTATAAACTCCTTTATTGCATTTGATGCTTTCTGGGATTCTTGCTGGCAGTATTACTAAAGAATTGTCTTGCAGTTTGAATAGTCCTCTCTAGCAAGGTATTTTCAGGTAAGAAATTATTTGTGGTTGAAAGACCATATGATTTAGCTTATTTTTTGAGGATGCTGCAAAATCCCTGTACAGTGGAAGGCATCTGACAGTTCAGTTGTGGACAAGTATGGAGTAACTTCATATAGGAAATGGATCCTGTCAGTGTTCAGCTTACAACCCAGAATGAAAGAATTTAATATTCCTTTGACTTTTTCATGTGTGAGTAGAGTTTTTTAATATAATTGTATCATTATTAATTATCTACGCTGGGTTTTGATCTCCAATCCAGTTCATTACCCTGAGCACAGCAACATATTGCACAATTAATGTGCTGTTTATAATAGTCCCTTGAAAAGAGTATCATCCATCCTGTTTCTAGGTGTGTTTCAAGCTAGATGTGGAGAACAAAACAGTTGGCTTTGGCTTGAACTGTTATGTTACAATGTCCAACCTTGAACAATTTTGAAGTTCTTGTTTTTTACTAAGGGGAAAATATGTTTGACTTCAGCTCAATCTTTGTCCATGTAAAAACTTCAAAATATGCCTTTAGCAATGTCATCCTGATACACTGGAAAGGATTTGAGTTTGCTAAGTAATGCTCCATTGCCAGTAAGCTAAATGCTTGTTCAGAATCACACAAAATGATCTACAGTCTAGCTTGCTTTTTGGTAGGTTTTTTAACTTTTCTCTAATACAGATGGGGTTTTAGGTTTGTATATTAAGAAGGTGTATATAAGCTAAAGGATACGTCTTGTCTGAGCTTATGGAGATCTCAGAAGTGGATTGGATGTGAAGCTTCGTACACATCAAACATTCATGTACCATGTTCAACTGTCACAGGTGGGTATTTTGCAAATAGCTAAGTCATATATCTTGCTAATACGCCCATCACAAAACACACCAAATGATTGCTTTAGTTTTTTGTTTGTAATTTTGCTTGGAGGCATACAGTGGGATTTCTTGAAATGGAATACAGAATCATTTGTCCTTGTTCCATCTTGTTACTGTCATGTCACTGTTCTATTCCCACTTTTATACAAACTTTTTCTAACAACAGTGTTGTAGACCTGGATTCTATCTAAAATTTTCCACTCTGCTGGTATCTGAATACAAGAGGATTTCCCCTTCACAGAATTTTGTTCATGTTTTTATTTTGCTTTTTGGACTTTGTCTAATTCTTCAGTAAAGATCATCTGGAAGAGAATTGGGGAAACGCTCAAAACATGGGCCATTTCCTGTCATTGTCTAGAGTCTCAAGCACTGTGGACTTCCATCTCCTTCCTGTCTTTTGTTTCTGGGTTGATAATGTTGTCTTTAAATAAGCTCAAATAAAAATAGATGTAATACAGCTGGAAATAGAAACTAGTATCCTTAAATTAATGTCTTTGCACTGTCTGAGCACAGTGCACCAATAATGATAAAACAATGTAATCCCAGAGGGTACCCGAGTGTTTACAGCATGTGGTTCTAATCCTGTCACCTTTCCCTTGCAAGTGAATCCACTGAAGTCACTAGCAGGACTTCTTCAAGGAAGTGATATTTGGACTACAGCAGCAGTCAAGTAGCAAGAGCGCAAGTAGTAAGAAGGATTTCTGTTTAGCTGAGATGATGAGGGATGCTGCTCTCAAAGGTTCACAAAACTTTTAATAATTGTTGATCTAAATTCATTCAGGTGGGTTGTACTCACTTAATCTACATCCTAGTGGCATCAGTTGGCATGACTGTTGCATATTGTACCCTATGGATTCATCATATAATCTATTTTTGCACTGTAATAGTGCCTAAAGGTCACAGCTAGGGTTTATGTAATCTTGTCCTGGAACATTTGAAAGTGGGTAGAAGTCTGTCTTAAAGTATATAATGCAAATGAAAATGCAGAACACAGGTCGAGTGAACAATGGGGAGGCTGTAGGGCAAAGTATGAAGGTAAATACCAGTGAGGGGAACTAGTTATAGGTAAGTAGTGGTACACATCAATTGCAGGCTGTAAATCATTTGAACTTTTGTTAGTAAAGGAAATATTACTTGTGTCCCACAGGATTTTTATGTCACTGGTGTGAACTAAAGATGCATTTCTGGCATCAGAATAAAGGTGCATCTCAAAGCTGGGTTTATCAATTTGAAATGGTTACCAAGTGTATATTGGTAGTGTATAAAACAAAAAGCCTAGCAGTGAACTTTACTATTGGGAGCTTCTGGCAGGCATTGATCTATAAGAAGAAGCAGCAGCAGTGGTGAGAAGATTTTAAGGGATGAAAATAAGGGGAGTCAGGAGAGACAGCAAGTTCTAACAGATCTTCAAAGTGAGTATTAAATAACTGAATGAGGAAAAAAGTCTTGATGCTCCATTTTGATTGGTCTAGAGAGTAGGAATATGGGCTTTGGAAAGCTCAGATTTTGCAATAGGTAGAAGACAAGAGTTACAACAACACAAAGGCAAAAGACTGGAGATGACTTAGGCTGGTAAAAGCATTTGTGGCTCCCCAAGCAAAACAGGCTACTTCCAGAAACATGTTTAACACCCATTTTCTTAAAGTAGAGCTGTGCTGATTGAGGAAGTCTGGGCACTGCACGTACATAGGCAGGACAGTCAAGAGGGAGAAGTCGATATGCTTTCTAGCTCACTGGTTTAGGCCACTGCAATAGCAAGGCTTCCTCTAATGGCAGAGAAAGCAGAAATTTAAGGGATCTAGGAAGAGAGCTTGGGTGTATGTCACCATGCCACTGGCTGTGAGTGGCTGGCACAGCATCCATCGAACATCACTGAGCATCTTCCTTATCTGTGTAATCATTGTATCCAGTTGATGTGTTTCACAAAAGGGAGAGATGTAATGGACAATGAAAACAAGTGTATTGCTATCCACTTTCAAAACTGCCTTTCTGCTTTCTTCAAACTGTTTCTGGATTTCTCCTTGAAATGCATGTGTCTTCAGGGATGTTGTGGAAGAAAAAGAAGTGTCCCACCTGAGAGATGCTAGCAGAAGGCAAATCACTGGTTTACAGACTGTTCTATTTGATTGTGGGGTATTTTAGAGGTAGAGGAGGCAAAAACAAAAAGAAAAGCAATTAAAAAAATAAACAAACCTATGATAATAGTATCTTCCAGCTGGAGACCAGTAACAAGTGGTGCCCCTCAGGGATCAGTGTTGATATTGGTCTTGTTCAACACCTTTTTTGGCAACATGGACAGTGGGATTGAGTGTGCCCTCAAAAAGTTTGCCAATGACACCAAGCTGTGTGGTTCAGTTGATATGCTGGAGGGAAGGAATGCCATTGACACTCTTGTGAGGTTTGCAGATGCCATCCTTATGAAGTTCAACCAAGCCAAGTGCAAGGTCCTACACATGGCTCAGAGCAATCCCAGGTACAGCCCCAGGCTGGGCAGTGAAGAGATTCAGAGCAGCCCTGCGGAGAAGGACTTGGGGTGGTGGTCAATGAGAAAATGAACATGAGCCGGCTGCAGTGTGCGCTTGCAGCCCAGAAAGCAACCGTATCCTGGGCTGCATCAAAAGCAGCGTGACCAGCAGGTCAAAGGAGGTGATCCTGCCCCTCTACTCTGCTCTCCTGAGACCTCACCTGGAGTATTGTGTGCAGTTCTGGTGTCCTCAACATAAAAGGGACATGGAACTGTTGGAACAAGTCCAGAGGAGGGCCATGAGGATGATCAGGGGACTGGAGCATCTCCCATACGAAGATAGGCTGAGAAAGTTGGGGCTGTTCAGCCTGAAGAAGAGAAGGCTGCGTGGAGACCTCCTAGCAGCCTTCCAGTATCTGAAGGGGGCCTACAAGAATGCTGAGGAGGGACTCTTCATTAGAGACTGTAGTGACAGGACAAGGGGTAGCAGGTTAAAACACAAAGAGGGGAAATTTATATTGGATATAAAGAAGAAATTCTTTACTGTGATGGTGGTGAGGCACTGGAATGGGTTTTCCAGGGACGTTGTGAATGCTCCATCCCTGGCAGTGTTCATGGCCAGGTTGGACAGAGCCTTTGGTGACATGGTTTAGTGTGAGGTGTCCCTGCCCATGTCAGGGAGGTTGGAACTAGATGATCTTAAAGTCCTTTCCAACCCTAACTATTCTATGATTCTATAATACAAGGATTTATAATAATTCTATCCCTATTATTTTAGTGACCTCTTGGAGGTTAATAGTGTTGTGTTTATGCACAATGTTCAGAAATGCCAGCCTTTATTTTGGGATTTTTACTTCAGAAGATTGCTTTACGCAGATTTTCCTCATGGTTTAAATCTAAGCAATGGAGTTACTTTTGGCCATTTTAATTGTGATCTCCAACATACATAATGTTACTGAAAATGTGATTCCTAGGATTGGTTGTAGAACAGCATTTCAATTGCAAGTTCATTCAGTCTTTCCGGAAACTATGTATGCATGAAGTGAATGAGTCAAACTTAAGGCATGCCATCTGATTATAACTCAGTGGGTGCAAGGGACAAAGTCCTTGGGCTTTGAACTACTTAGATATAAATACAGAGCTAACTAGCAAAAGTCTGTTCAGAGGGATGGGAGGCCCCAGACAGAGTGGGAAGTACTCCCTGTATCTTAAATAACAGACAATCCAATATAATTATTAAGGGCAGAGTCCTCTGGGGAGTGCTTGGCTTAAAGGACACCAGAGTGTTACAGACTTCTAGGGGAGGATTTCTTTTTCAGGAGGAATACTGAAAAAAGCCTAGAATCAAAACCAAAGACATTAAAATCCTCATAGTGAACAGAGATTTCTACTGTTTAAGCATCCTGTAGCAGGGCCAGCAAAGGCACGCGTGTAATATATCTGTAACCAAAGCAAAACGGAACAGGGCAGAAGGGAAAAAGAAAGTTATGTTTGCTAATGGGAAGTCTCGGGAGCTATTTAATCAAATAGTTAATTGTCTTGTTACAGAAACCGAAGCTTGCTAGAGAAGAACATCAACTATGGCAAGGAATTTGGGAATGAATAGAAGGATCGAGTAGCTACTAGCCAAACCAAAAATAACAAACTTGCAAATGAGTTGAAAGTAAAATGCTTCTTATGGAGAGTCAGCCTCTTTATGGGGACGAGAGAACAATCGGGGAAAACAAGACTTTTGCTACATCAACCCAATGTGTGTTTGTGCATGACCAATGGTCCGTAGGTGCGGAAAGAAAAGGTAAAAAAGCTCTGCAGCTCAGAGAAGGCAATCTTTTGAGTGACACTTGCATGTGACAGCCACTTGAGTCACAAATCAGGAAGAGGGCTTTCTTTTCCTTGATTCAGCTGATGCAGACAAAATGATTCATTTCTATCACAATGTCCATAAGATACTTTGTTTTTCTCATGTCTGTTGGACCTAATTTCTGATGCAGTCTAGAAGCTGTGGCAGAAAACTTGGTGGTTACAATAGTGATAATACTAAATGGAAATTGTGTGTGTGTGTGTGTGCGTGTGTGTCAAAGGTGGGAATATCAGTCCTTTCACTGAAAAAATCAATAAGCTTCATCTCCCTGTCTCCTCCTTTCTATGCGTGTTTGCCTGTTCCTCTGTGAGGAAGTCATAAGATAAAGGAACAGAGTCCCATTGTTTACAAACAGAGCAAACTCAACAGCAGAAGCAACTTTCGCTTTGTTAGTAGCCTGCTATCCCTCAACACAGTCTTGTTTCAGGCACTGTGCAGTATCCGAGTGCTTTGGACACTGCCTCTTCTTGACCTGTTCTAGCTGGTTTGTATCATCTTTATACAAACAAATTACTGAAAAACATTACCTTGTGAGATGATAGACACCTTTTCTTTTTTTCTTTCTTGGAGTTGTGTTTGAATTATCATGAAAGATTAGTAACCTTGTGCAGCTTATAGGCAGTTCAGGTCTAACTTCATGCTAAAGTTCCAACTGAGCAAGATGTGGGCTGTGTTGGTGCAGGGTCTGCCTCAGGATCCAAGTCTCCATCTGGCTGAAGTGACCAGCTTGTCCTGGAGCTTTGCTGTATGCCAAGGCCAGCTCCATTTGACTGTGTCCTGGGAGAACTGATGGGGAGTCATTGTGCTCTTCAACGTCAGAAGCGTCTGGAGATCTCCCTTCCCACTGTTTTTCATTCAGCTTGTGACATGATGATTTTGGTATGAAGCTTAAAGGTGTTGGCTTTTTTGTCTGCTCCTTTATGGTGCTGTTATTTTTGTTATTCTTCTTACAGGTATGTAATGCTTGCAAGATATGTTAGCCTTTTCTTTTCAGTTTTCTACAACTTTCTGTTGGAGAAGGAAATAATAATTTTTATTAGTTCTGCATAGGCACAGCGGTTGATTCTTGGTATCATGACAGTGTAAATCGGGAGAAATGAAACTGACGTCAGGAGAACTACTCACAGTTAAATTTGTCGTTGAGCAATGACTTTTTTCTATGATTAAATATTTATTCTTTGCAGAAAGTTTTTAAATCATTCAAATGAGGCCCTTGTACTCTTCTCAGATGTGAGGTTTTTGGAAAGTTTGAGTGAAAACTTTTCATCCATGTGTATGGGGAGAGTAGAAAACTATTTTTCCCCTCCAAAAAGTTTCTAGGACCTGCCTTCTCTGCTCCTACAGGTCATTTCCAAAGAGCTAAGAGAGGTTTCTGCAGACCGAGTAGGGGGCAGGTATAACAGCAGCTCTACTTACACTCCTCTTGAGTCAAAATGCTTAGGCAACAGAAAGTAAAATATGTAGTTTTTCCATTTGATGTTGCAGGTGGCACAGTTTATCAACAATATGAACAGGGTTTTGCAAGCAGCACTGCTTTAATGTCTTAACAAATGGATGTCTTAGGACTTGCTGTTCCTGAAGGAGATACGCCAGCCTAGATCTGAGATTACATAAAAGCATACCAGAACCTATTGGACAGCATAGTTTGTGAAACAGTGCATGCCTATCTAATTGCAATCACATGTGTAATGAAAAGCCAAGGCTGGATGTGCTTCCTTAACTACACAATTTTTGACTTATCATTGTTAATTATGAAGCCTTATGAATAATTTATTTAGCTTCATGTATGGGAGCTCTGCTTTATTTTCTCTGGCATTCTACAATGAAGCTGTTTGATATTTGCAACTACTTGAAAGCCTCTATTTAGTTCTAGTGTCAATGAAGACAGATAATGATGAACTTTTGTAATGGGTTCTTTACTGAGCTGCTACTGCATTGTCACAATTCAAATTTAATTTTTGATCCAAACAATTTTTCTTACTAGCTGACATGTAGTGACAGTGCATCTCATTCATTTAAAGAATATGAATACCCACATTAATTTCTTTCCAAATGAGGAAGATGGAAGACTTTGCTCATCTCCATTACCCACATCAGCTCTCAGCATGTGCAAAATATTGCCCCTGTACTGATGGAAATGTCTATGTGCCTGTGAGGTGCTTTGTGCTCTAAAGGACCTTCAGCGTAGGTGAGATTGTAGTGCACTGAATGTTAAGCAGATCTAAAGCACTCCTGACAAACTGTGTATCTGAGTAGAAAGCAGCAACTCATGTGTGCACAGTGTACAGGAATACTACCAGGTGATTTTCACATGGTAACTGTGGTAAACAGCTCTCTGCAACCAAGCTACAGGTCAAAGTCCACAGTCATTAAAACACAATATAAAACTGATTTGTGCTTGCATTCTGCAGTTTCTGTGGCTCATCTGCGTGTGATTTTTTTTTATAGTTTCAGTCTCAAGAACTGTAGTCTGCAGCACCTGTTATGAGGGCACGTGCCATAAATAAGAAGCAAGAACTAAGTATGCTTATATAGGAACCAGATGAATAATAATTAATGACATAGTCTTAATAGAAACAGTAATTATTTCCTTTTGTAAGCATGCAATTCTAATGCATCATCCATTGCAGGGCTGTCTTTTCAGACAGGCTTTATTCTACATGAAAGATTCTCATATTTTCTACAGGATAAACAGACTGCCTTGTGGAATCTCCTCCAATTAACAGCTGCATCCATACACATAGTGCTCATGAGGTGGTAGCCACTGCTTCTTAAAAAACCCAACCAAACCAACCCAAACCAAACTAAACCAAAAGAACAGGAAAGAAAAACTAGAGGAAAAAAAAAAAAGAGGGAATATTGTAAAAACATATAACACAAAGGCATGGTTTCATTAGGAAATGTCTAGCATATCGAACATGCAAGCAGTTCTAGCTCCTGGCTCAATCAAGCACCAGGGAGTGGAAACTGCTTGAGCTGGCACTACTACTGTAAGGGACGTCTTGAAGACATGGCCTATCTTATGTATTTGTGTAATGCAAGAAGTGTTTTCCCTTTTCTGGGGAGAAAGAAAGAAAAAAAAACCAAAACCAAACCCAAACCAGACAGTTGTGTGTTTTTCTTACCCATCTCCCACTGAGCAACCTTACCCAGTAAAAATAATTTGCATGCACATCTCTGGTACCTGGCTTCTTTCCTTTTATGCTGTGTGATGCCTTTCTCTCATAGAGAAGCTGTCTGGCATGATTCTTACATCACCTGATTACTTTGTCCTTTTAATTTGCCCTCCTGAATATTTTCCTTATTTGGGTGTCTCTGACTTTGGTTTCCTCTTCTCCTGCTGTGAGGCCCCTAGCACAGGCAGTAAGACTGGCTGTTCTTTATTTCCAGCTGGTTTATAGATCTTTTGCTTTGTCTTCTCATGAAAGCGTCTGCATGCCAGCTGTAGCAATAGCTGAAAACAAGCAAAAATCATCACTCTGTGACTATTTTTCTGTGGACAGCTCGCAAGTTCTTGTTGGGCTGTAAGTAGTCAATGACCTACAGTTTGAGAACTTTCCAGATCTCAAAGTATTTTCTTGTATAACATTTCACTTTGAGAAGTGTAAGGTTGCATTCACAAGTGGATCTGTATTTCTTTCTTGTTGTGAGGGGGAGAGAATATATGCTCAGATGTATTAGAGGAACAATTTTGATTCAGTATAAAGGGCAGGCACAGAGCTTGATTATGGCAGGAATGTAGTTATTGCATGTAAACATGATTTGAAAAGAACCAAATATTTACCACAATGTTGACCATGAGTGTGGTTCATTGGTACAGACTGGTTTTGTGATTAAAGTCTTTTAAAAGACTTTTAAAAGAGCAAAACAGCAGTTCTACTAAACCGAGTTGCAGACTGTTCTTATTCTTTTTGATGCTTCCTTGAAAGCTTTACAGAACATCTTTTAGATTAATCAGAGCCTGCTTTGTCTTCATGTTTTCCTGTGCATTCTGATCCCATCTCTTGGTCTCAAATAAGTGGTTGAACACTACATAGTGGTCTTGGAATGCAGCTAGATGGAAGGTAAATAAGCTTTTCCTCCTTTACAGTATTAAATAATCAGTGTTTGGGTATAAGGCAGATTTTTAGAAACCTAGGCTGAGCATAATTCCTTCTCTATGAAAGATCAAATGAATACATACATGTTATGTACACATACACACATATGCCTGTTTTGGTAAAAGTTAATGAAAGGAGTTTGACTTCAAATGAGTCCTTCTGCTACATTTTTAGTTAGTACAGTATTTCATTCAGTTTGAAAGATTCTACAGTCCAAGGGAAATATCTTGTATTCCATTCAACAACATTGTTGTGACTATGAGATCTGATGATATAAATATGGACAAGGTCTGTTAAAGAGGTAGTATATTTGAATTTTCCTCTTTTTTTTTTTTTTTTTTTTTTTTTTTTTTTTG
>NDXB01020979.1:0-15950 GCA_002631895.1 Agapornis roseicollis
AAACCAACCCAACCGAAAACCCAAACAACCAAACAAAAAAAACCAAACCAAACCAAAAAACAAAAACAAACAAACAAAAAAAAACCAAACAAAAAAACCCAAAAATTCCAAAAGGAAAGGACTAATTGTCTGAACTGTCTCTTATGAGTGAGACAACTTCCTCTTCTTCCATCCTAAGATGTGATAGCAGATCTTTCCTGCTCTTTGCTTTAGAGCAAAGATGATGAAAGACACCCTATGAAGAGTAATGGTAATTACCAGGGCTTTTCAAATTTTTTTGTATGCTGACTGCAAGGAGCTTAGAAACATAAGAAATTTATTTTAAGAGCAAAATTGAATTAACTCAGCTGTATAGAGCACTGCATTTTTTAAAATCAGCTCAGGTGTACTGATTTATACCTCAAAATTTGACCTTCTGTCTTTGGAATATAGCTGACACAAAGTGTAACTCCTGAAAAGGAGAAGCTTGGTTTTCTGATAAAATAATATTCCGATATCAATAAAGCTGAAAAAGAAATATGCTGTAATTTTGTCTCTCTTGCAAAGTCAAGTCGCTTACTCTCCTTGGTTGAGATTCACTTCCATTCTGCAATAGATTTATGCACACTCTGAGACTGAGCTTGGGGAATTAGTGATGCACAGACTGGAGTGAATTTGCTCTTTTACTTAGTTCCTTACCTGAAAATCCAGAATAACAGCTTCTTTACCTGCAAGAAATGTAGATGTATTTTAATAATCTTGATCCTTCACACACTGTGGATGTGCAGACTGTATTCATAACATTCTTTGCACAAGATCTGTAGCAGATTTGCTCCAAAACCATGTGGATAAGTTCATACAACTGATACATTTATTTAAATAAAAAAAAAAAATAGCATAAAAGAACTCTTAATAAAGGTGGTTTATACTGTGCCTGAGAATCTCTAAGCTTTGTCTATGCATACAAGCATGCTTCTCAGAGCATTTTTTAGCACTACAGTTTTCATATGTGAAATCTTCAGCATTATGCAGCTAGCAGATGCTGCTCTCATGCACATTTTTCAGGCTGAAGCAATACAATTTAGTGCGTTTCTCTGTTCATGCTGAAGCATTGCTTGAACTATTCTGACTCAACGAACTTTAAATATTCCTTGTCTTCTCTGAGAACAATTCAAGGCCATCAGATAATGTGGCAGTCATTCATTTTTCATCAAAACGTGTGGCTCAGTAGCAGAGATGGAAGAAACACTGCTAACACGCTTTAGATGTACTAGCAGCCTACTGCTGATATTTACCTAGAATGAATGTGCTGTCTTTATTTATTCATTATTCACTCCTTTTCCTTCTAGCTGAAATCAGTTTGGGGTGGGGTGTGTGTGGAGAAAAATAAAAAGAAAACAGGCTTCCCTTGGTAAGTCTTACTTCATCACTGACAGACTTTGACACAAGCCATTGAGGTATGAAGGCTGATATTTTCTGTTTGATATTAGTGGCATTTTTTATTTATCCCTGTTAAGAATACTTCTAAATTCTAAACTCTTGACTTGACATTCCCATGGAAATTAATTTTGTAATCTGATTTTTCATACAACAAACATATTTGTTCTGTAATTACTATTTTTTTAGTTACTCCTTTGCCTTCACATTTCAGAAGATTTCCTACCTGCTAAATCTAGAACCCCCATATCCAGTCTTTATTGTATTATTTTTCTGATTTCATTGAGTCAAAGCAAGATTTGCTCTGGCTGTTCCCTCCATGGGAAACCTGTTCCTGTGTTTAACTACTCCTACCTCAAAGATTTTTTTTTTTTTTTATGTCTAATCAAAATTTTCCTTTTTGAAAATTGTGCACTTTCCTTTCTGTTCTGTTGCTGTACATACTTGAGTAGAGTCTGGCACTGTATTTCCTAGACCATTTGATAAATGAAAAATACACTTAGATTTCACTTTTTTTCTTTTCCACACTAAACAAACTCATTTCCCCTAGTTGATCTCATAACAGTAACACTGCTGTGGACAGATGTATATAGTTGAAAAGTATTTACAGAAACATAGCCTGTAATGCGAGTGTACACATGTGCACCTACACACACACACACACACACACTAGCACAAACACTTTTAGTGAACCACTGCTCTGTAGAATGAATTTTCAATGACTATAAAATAAGAATGTATGTATGGTCAGGTCATTGAATATGAATGTATTGAAATACAGTGGGGCTACCCGAAAAGGACTTCTGTAAAACCCTAACAAGATTAAGTATTTTTAAAAAGTATTGAGACACTTCTGAGTAAAATGAGTTGTGCTATCAAAGAATTTTATCTTGATGGATGATAAAGTCATGGAGCCACATATAGAAATAATATTGTAGAACTGCATCTTGAAGGGTGTAGAATAAGAAAGGGAATCTAGTTTAGAGAAATCTCTCAACCATTTTATAGAGATTGATTAACATGACAAAGCATATAATACTTTGAAGTTTCACACAAATGAACTGATAATTATAGTTTCCAGCAATTTGACCTGTGTAAGAGTTATTTCAAAGGAAATACATCCCTGTGACTTGTTTTCCATCTAGTATGACACCACTGGCACTTGGTTCTAATCTTTGTGCAATTGTCATGTAGTCCAGTTTCTTTTACTCCATGTCTACCCCCTGTAATGTCTTAAGTCTGTCAATCTTTCTTTTGTCATATAGGGCCCAAAAGCGAACCCAGTATTCAAAAAGTGGTCTGACAAATCCTAGGTAGAGGGAAATATTAACTTCCCTTGACCTCCTGGCTACACTTTTGCTAATGCAGCCCAGTACACAGTTAACTTTTACTGTAGTAACAGTGCAACGTTGGATCATGTTGAACTTGTCATTCTCTAGGAAACAAATTTCTCTTCAGCAAAGCATTGACTTTTGTCTGACTTCATAAAGCTTTTGTTGATTCATTTCTCCAGCTTGTAGGTGTATCTCTGAATAGCAGTCCTGATACCAAGCATATCAATCCTTCGTACCAGTCTGCCCAGTTTAACTAATCTTTATGCTATTCAGTGCAAAGGGGCAACATATGATATTATAGCCGTTGCTTCTTAGACTGTAGGACAATTAAAAAAAAATAAATGGACTTTTATTTTACCTTGACTATAGCCAGGACTGAGGACTAGTTGTAGGTCATTCATTCTATTTTATTCTTCTAATAATATTTTCTAGATATAAAATTACTTTAAAATACTTATTGTGTGTATATTGCTAGATCCAAAGGGGAGTAACTTAGATAACAACAGAAAAATGCTTTTACAGTTAAGGCACTAGTCATCCTTTTTATAAGATTTTTTTCAGGGTAATATTATACATGGGAATAAGCAGTCAAACTTCACATAGTTTGAACATGAGCAAGAGTAAGCAAATACTCATCATCAGTCATACAATGCTACATACATTTCCTATATCTCCAGCTGAGTCTTTTGTTGCCTATCAAAAGGGATCAATTTACATTTCAGATAGTAGGCTTTCCTTGTGTCCCACATCTCCTGAAAGAGGCAGCAAAGTTTCCAACTGAATTAATAAAAGTGACAAAGAACCAAATTCCATTCTATCACTTTCTAATACAGTGAGTCAATGATCATTCCTACCATGTGAAACTTTTGCAGATATCTTTATTGCTAAGGCATGTTTTACTATAAAATAGTTTACTTTGGAAGGATAAAGTTAGTTTTGGATACCAAATATTGGAGTCTTCTGTAATTCCTACAGGTTTTGTACTGCAGTTTTAATCCAAAAGGCAAGCAAACAGACAAGAGAAAATGGCTAAGGCTGTGTGTTCACAATGAAGCTGGCACCTTCCTTTAGATACACACAGAGAGTTCAAAGCCTTGCACCAGGCTTAGGTCTTGGACAAAATGATTCCCAAAACTGCCATCCTTCCTAACATTTGTTCAGCTTTATTGACATACTTGACCCTGGATGGATTCTTAATTAGGCATTAATTAGATCTAATCTGAGCAGCATAAAACGATACTGTATTAAAATCATAAGCAACAGGCTCCTTCTGCTAAGGCTTCAAATTCTGTCAATACAAGTTAAGGGGAACAGATATTAGGAGCAGAAAGATATGGGGGTTAAGAGGGTAGGTAAAGAATCCAGTGAAAGTATGCTATAGGTTTGTTGTACTTTTAAAATAATCTTGTCACCTCATGTGTGACTTTAATGTTGCTGTTCTAAAAGATCTTTCAGAAACTCTTTTTTGGTTTTGGTTTTGGATTTTTCTTTTTTTCTTTTTTTTTTTTGTTTGTTTTGTTTTGTTTTGTTTTGTTTTGTTTTGTTTTGTTTTGTTTTGTTTTGTTTTGTTTTGTTTTGTTTTGTTTTGTTTTGTTTTGTTTTGTTTTGTTTTGTTTTGTTGTTGTTTTAAGCTAGCTACTCACTTTCTTGTGACCTAATGTATGCTAGAGTTTCAGTATCATGCTACTTTCTGCAACTGGGACACAGGAGGATGAGACAACAGTCTTGAGAGACAATCTTCTTTGGCAACACTGAATTTGAGATCTTTCAACTTCCTTTTCACTGTGCCGGAAAACATATATAGACAGTGTCTGTGTGATACTATTAATTTTCTCTCTGATTTTACAATGATGCAGCAACTATTAGACAATACAAAAGTAATGTAGGGAAATGATATTGTGTCATCTTGGAGAAGTGTTCATTTTATATGTGTAAAAGATACAATGTACACTATGCAACATTATGTAGTATACATAATATATTGATATGCAAAAATAACATATAATGTATTATATATAATATTAAAATGGAATATAATCTTAATATATAGTATATAATGCAATTTCATATCAGAACTCCTGTTTTTCAGACATGTATTTTTTTTCTAACAAAGGAGAAAGGATATTTTCTTTAGCATTTCAAAGTACCTCAGTCTTATTGCCATCCCTGAACTAAATGTCTTGTGCAGTTCAAAGAAAAAGAGAACTTTTAAGGTTTTTTTGACCTCATTCTTTCACAGGCTTCATTTCCACTTATTTGCCCCTCACACAAACAGGATATATTCTGTACACTGAAGGCAAAGGAGAAGTGATCACAGCGCTGCAGGCAACCAAAACTATGTAAAATATTAAGACAGAAGACAGAGAATAACTGGATGCTGGACTGCATGTATACAGATATACATATATCAGTATCCGCCTTCACAGTGTTCTGCAAGGCATAGGAAATGCCATGCTATTTGAATAGATATATTTCTAAATCCCTATTTTATAAACAGAGTACTGATTCAATAGTAATCAGTATGATATGAATGATATCAAGGTTAGAAAGCCCCTTAAGAAGTAATTTACGTTATAAAGACTTTTGTCTTTCACCGGCCAAATGTTCTGGCTTTTGCATTAAAGAACAGTTTCATATTTCTTAAAAAACAACATAAAATATTGCTTTATTAAAAAAAAATCATTAAATCCTAACTTCTTTGCCTCAGTGGTTTCTTCTGGCAATAGAAACTGCTGATTAATTATGCATTTAGAAAAAGAATCAACCCACTTCTTTTATCTATTTCTGAGAAAGTCTGTTCTCAAGTAAATTACACTTCAGGAATCAAGATCTGAGTCTCCTTTGCCTTCTAACTTCTTCATACTGTGCACTGAATTTTCACTACACACAAAAGATGCAATGCAGTGGGAAAGTAAGCCCCAGTACAACAATGACAAAAGCATAAATTGCAGTCTCAGTCAGAAATGGAAACAAAGATAAAAGAAGTCTTTGTGGGACAAAATCCAAATACAGCAGCACCATTTATTATTATCTTTAACAATCTAAATGCAGTGGGGAATCTTATGGGCATATTACACTAGTCACCCTACTACAAGAATCCCCTTTGATACCAACCCTGTTTTCTCATATACTTCCTGTGGCCTAAAAACATTACCTTTGCCTTGTGTGAAAGTGATACCACTGACCTCATTTTGTTCAGTGAAATCAGTGATCTACCCTCTCAACCTTCTTTCAACATAAAAGAGCATATTGACACACAATAGCCTCATATCATAAACACACTGTAGCTCCTGAGTCACAGAAGCCACAATTTCCAATCTTCCTTCTAGGCCTGTCCATGTAGAAAAATAATAATAATAATAATAATAACAAAGTCACTACTATATTACACAGGAATATTTCCAGTTAATTTTTTTGGTTGAACATTAGTGTAACAAAGCCACAAGATACATGGAAAAGAAAGTTTCTGTTTAAATGGTCCAGAAATAAAGCTAGGTTAAACATTAAAGTGTGCAATATATTTTGAAAATGCATGAATACTTTGAATGTCAGAAAGGGTGAGGGGAGCTGAGTAAGAATTGACATAGGCTGAAACAACCTGTCAGCCCATCAAGGCATAGCTGTTTATATTATTTTTTCTTCTGTTTTCCCCAAGACAAAAGCATTTAATTAACACCCCATGTAAAAGACATTGTTTGAAGTCATAGCACTAATAAAATCAATGGCAAAGCTGTCAGTGACTTTCAGAAACAGGGTTTCACTCATGGCTCCTCTAGAAGTTGTTCTAAATCAGATTTTTCTTCAATTTCCCATTCTTGTTGTTATTATTGTTATTATTAAATATTTATTAATTTGCCTAGCCAAGACTTGAAATAATATCTTTTAGTTTTCATTAGACATGAAAGAAAAGAAAAGAAATCTGGTGAGGCAGACTGTAAGCATATGTGTAATTGAGAGCATCTGCTTCATGGTGGTGATCCTATCAGGACCTACTCAGTGCAGAGTGAGTAATAGGGAAAAGGCAAAGCGATAGACAAGAAGACACAGAGAAACAAAGCTGATAGACAAAGGAGAGCAGAGACAGTGCCAAGGATGAAAAGTCTCCAGTCACCAACCAATGGGCCATTGAGAAACTCCAGGCACAGCTTTGGAGAGGAACAGCCTGGAGTTTGTCACTCATAAAAAGGGGGAAACAAGAACATAGGAATTTGGGATATTCAAGGGGATTGTCAGCAAAACATAGGAGGCAGCATGTACGGGGAAAGGAATGGGAAGCAGTAAAGTGATAAACAGCAGAGAGCATTGTGCATAAGAAGGTCCGACTGTGTGAAGGATGTAGGTGGTCACCCACTTGTCTGACCCAGCCCTGCATCTGTCTTCTCCTTAAACTATGTTCAGGTCTCTCTGTGCCACTTTGTTTGTTACCCTATGCTGGTGTAAGTGTGGGAGCGATGAGATGCCAGTTGCTGGGGGTGTGAGTGGATCTGAGGACAGAAATAACAGTCAGATAGAGGTGCAGGTGATCTGGGATGGTGGTGTCAGCAGCTTGAGGCTGTGGGGTGTCAGGACCACCAACCAGAGTGGGTGGGAGATTCAGCCTCAGCCGCTGGGTGAAAATGGTGTGAACCCTGAAAATCAGCTACAGTGGGACCAGGTGAGCAGAGTGAGAAGGGGGCTGAGTGCCAGGTGCCTGGTGCTGGCTGCTGGGATGGTGGGGGGGGCAAGTAAACCTAGTGATGATGTACTCCCCTAAATCTAGTACTGAGCACCAGGCGGGCAGTGGGACTATGCCAGTGTTTGAGAGGACCCATGATCTTGAAGTAGATGTGAGAGAAGCATCTATTTGTTGGTGAGCACCAGGAGGATCCTAATTGTGTGTCAGGGAACTCTGGGGCAGGTATGGGGTCCCAGGATTGAGGCAGAGGTATCAGAGGGACAGTAGGGCAGCATCAGCACTCAGTACATGTATGAATGTGGACATGCTTGTGACTTTGGAGAGTTGGAGGTGTTGCGGTGTGTGTGTGTGCACCTTGCTCTTGTGACCTTCAATCCTGACCAGCTAATTAGGAGAGAGTTGACTGTCTGCACTTGTGTTTACATGGGTACTGCATCTAGGTGCACTTGCCTGTGGCAATATATGTAACTGGACTGCATGACTGTGAGAGTATTTGCATGTCTGTGTACATGTCTTTGGAACACATGCTCAACTTCGCTACTGGTTAAGCCTGCAGACAGGAAAATAGCAGTCACATGCTCCCAGTCTGGGCAGACATCCACTTAGGGCAGGAGGAAATCCTGGCTCTGGAGCTGCCTGGGGTTCACCTGCTTACAGTGTTCCTTTGCACAGAGAAAGGGTGAAAAAGGTAATGACTAAAATGAAGATTTTACTATTCTTTGAAGAAATTCAACATAAGAAAAACATATAACAAAGTATCTGAAAAGCAGAGGAGCTAATAAACACTAAAGAGAACATTGCTCCCCTATTGCTGTAATCCCTATTTACCTGTCATTTAATATCTGTCTTGGATACATCATAGCTGCTTTGAACCCATAAGTTTCCTCTAAATTTCCCTCAGAATTTCTTACATTGTTCCACAGTACTTGCCTTTACCTACCATGGCTTTTGTGGTCTCTGCAGTACTTCAGTTATTTTTACATTCCTTTGTGTGTCTTACTTTATTTTTTGACCTATCTGAAGCATAAAGTAACTTTTTTTTAGAAAGTTGAAGAGTGAAGGTGGGCCACCTTACTTTCACTTTCAAGTTTTTATGTATTCATATCTGAATTATACTCTGATGGGTAAAGTTGGTAGAACTCAGGAATAAATTCACATTCTGTATCTTAACTAAATGTCCTCAGTTAAAGGCTGTTCGGTAAACAGTTGGATTATCACTCTGTTGTGTCCTTTCCACAACATGTAGGCAGAATTAAAATGTATAGAAATATAAGTGACTCCTCTGGATTATATGCCTATAATCAAGTGGAGACAATAAATGCAGACCATGGTACAAGATGTACCTTTTACTGTTTTCTCTAGGTAATGTTTTAAAAAGCTACCTATTCACTGGCATGTCCTTGTCTCAATTGTATAGCAGAAAAAAAAATCAGGGATCTAACATTAAGAGTACTTCAATCAAGAAACATGACAGGTTTGACATATAAAATCTGAGGTGACAGTCACAACAAAATACATATTACAGCTACATCAGTGGATTTATATGTTTGCAAGAAGTCTGAATTATGTCTTCATGAGCAGGTGGTGTTTTCAATGCAAAACTCTTCCAAAACCATCACTCACATGAGAAAATAAAATGTACTTTCATAGATGACAGGTTTTATATCAAGTATTACTTGAAAACAAAGATCTGATAAAACACTATGCAACAGGTCATATCTAGGTAAACATACCTCCAGATATTTACCATAGCAAACTGTGAAGACTGTGTTTTATCAGTAGACAGAGTGAGGGTTTTTTTATTGTTTTGTTTGGTGGTTTGTTTTTTTTTTTTTTTTTTTTGGGTTCGTTTGTTTTTTTTTTTTTTTTTTTTGGGTTCGTTTGTTTTTTTTTTTTTTTTTTTTGGGTTCGTTTGTTTTTTTTTTTTTTTTTTTTGGGTTCGTTTGTTTTTTTTTTTTTTTTTTTTGGGTTCGTTTGTTTTTTTTTTTTTTTTTTTTGGGTTCGTTTGTTTTTTTTTTTTTTTTTTTTGGGTTCGTTTGTTTTTTTTTTTTTTTTTTTTGGGTTCGTTTGTTTTTTTTTTTTTTTTTTTTGGGTTCGTTTGTTTTTTTTTTTTTTTTTTTTGGGTTCGTTTGTTTTTTTTTTTTTTTTTTTTGTTTTGGGTTCGTTTGTTTTTGTTTTTTTTTTTGTTACTGTTATTTTTATGTTAGTGATACACTTTTCATTTAAGGAAACAAGACAAAAGATATCACTGACATACGTTTCAGGAGGTTTTTTGATCTGTCTGCATTGGTATACATACTCCCTGTTCTCATAGAACTTAATCAAATAAAAATTAGCATTTTCTCGTAATCAATGAGAAATGAGTAAAGATGTAAGGCCAACCAGTATCAGGTGTCTAATTCCGTAATGCATGGAACCTGGACACAAATTAAAAATCTAAATACAATTTTTTCTCCCAAAGCCATGCTTAACCATTTGACTAAATCCAGAAGTACTTACATAAGATGTGCACTGTAGCACCAATGAGTAGCATACCTCAGCATGTTGAAGTTGTTCTGTCCTACTGCCAGCTTGATATAGAAGCTATTCTTCAGAATAAATAGAAGTGATTCTACGGACTTCCCAAACATATAGTCACTGAAATGTTATATATTCTTACTTTCTCTTGTGTGTGTTCTCAATGTAAAACTGGGTGAACTAGAGAATTTCAGGAGCTGAAGTAGAAGAGACTTAGAATTTATTTCAATTAAAAATCTGTTAGAAACTATCCAAAATCATAGAAAAGAAGTGGAAAAAGGGACTGAAAATCTAGCTAAATTAATAGTTATGTTGAGGAAGGTATCATTTAAGAAGGGAACCAATGAATAATTGGAAAAGATAAATACTTTAGAAAGATATAGGGAAAACAGAAGATGTTTAAAGCCTGGCAAAATGCTTTAAAATGGAAAAGATAAGACTGAAAGTGTGAATGGGAGATAGTAATTGAACGTATAAGGCAGTTACTATGCCACAACAACATCAAAAGAGAGAGTATAGTTCTATTGTGGAAGAACTAATCAGATGATATCTCTGATAAAAGAAGTACCATAGGACATAGCAGGTCAGTAACAATTAGTTGTATTAAGCCTGTCAAGCTGAAGATGATACTGCGACAGGAAGATATGACTGAAGAATATTTAAAAATGAGATATCTGAGAATTTATATGGGTTTTGAAAAAAGATATGAGTAGAGAAGGGTGGGTATATGTTGGAAGGAGTCACTTTAGTGCAAGTCTCTCAGTTGAAATGAAATGCTGTGAGGTACTTCGAAACATTTTGAAAGAAAGAATGACATAGGCTAAGTTAAGTGGAGAAAAACTGCTCACAATTCTATGTGGGTTTCAAAAAGTAAGTTCATGCTAGACTTTAAAGTTTATTTTTTAGACAAGAATAAAGTAGCATTAGTCTAACATTTTATGCGGCTCTTCCTGGGAAATCATAAGTGAAGGCTGTGAATATGCGGATTGGCACAGGAATGTAGAGTGTATAAAAAGCTATTTATGTTGAGGAACAAGAACAACTATGATTTGTGTTGGAACAATATCAGACTGGATATCTAAGAAAATATCTACTGGAAGTTTTCCATCATCTATTTTGGGACATAACTTGCTTAATATTCCTGATACTGAGTTAGGATTTACAGTGAGAAGTTAAATTTTCTTGTTGACATAAGTTTGGGAAATATCAAAACAGAAGACGACTGAAATGTTATGCAGAAAGGCCACAATGAACTTAAAAACCTAACATCAGTAAAAAAAAAAAAAAAAATGTTTTCCTAAGGCATCTATTGATTGATTGGTACTCTGAAGAGTAATATTTCATATGCTTGATGCATACCTATGATATTCACATTTGCATCATTTACTTAAATATCTAAAATGTCTTTGAGTTGTAGTCAACTAAAGCTGGGTTATGTACTAGTGCTGATGTGAATGCTGCCCTTTGCATCAATATTCTTGACATTCAAAGTTGAGAGGGAAATAGAGACCAGATGTGTGCACCTATCTTTCTGTGAGTGTTATATTTGATAGATATTAACTTATCAGCATACCTCCCTGACGCTCACCATTGCAGTGAATGAATAGGCTTTCTCTTTGCCCTGCTCCAAAAACCTTGATGGAAGATGAGAAGCCTCCTAAAATAGTATAGCCTGTAAGCACTGCTTATTTTCCAAGTACATTTGCTTACTCAGCTTTCTGCCCACCTCAAGCTATCTTGTGAATATAATAATGATAGGGTAATTAAGAAAATATAGATTGATTTCACAGCAGATAGATGTCTCTTCTGGTGGCTTTCCTGGCACTTTTCTAGGCAATCGGTTAAGGTTTATGAACTCTATCAGTAAGACTTTTTTTTTGATCATGCCAGTCAATTGGAAGTTATTTTGTGCATTTGTGGCTCACCAATGATATATTCCTTAGCAGATCTGTAAAGTTACCTCTAGCTTTCCAGAATTGACAGGCTATGGGTATTATTCTACTTCTCTTTTATAAAATCAGATTTGTATAAGGATCATGAACAGATATATTTATTTTTCTAAAATATTATATGATATGCATATTATCTGAAATGGGTGATAAAATATTATCTCTGTTCTACATTTTTCATTATTATAAAGTCAAGTCTATTCATTCTATTAAAGTGAAAATACGATTTTTAGAGTTGTGCCTCTACCTAATTATAGTTCTAAAAGGTATTGCAGATTAAATACATGACTTAATTACTTAAAAGGATGGGGATGGTGGTCATGGGGGAAGTATCTACACAGAGCAATTTAATACAAAGCCACTGTTGTTGGAGACAGAATACAGGGCTAAGTGAAACTTTTGTTTGCCTCATTCTTATGTTTTTATATTGTCATTAACTATGCTTTTGTCTGGTTTTAAACACATTTTTTCAGAAAACTTCTGCTATAAAGTGTTGCATGTTTTTGTATACAATACCAGTTTACTAGTGAGTACAGACCAATGTGCTCACAAAATTCACTGCCTACTAAGAAAGCTGATAAAGTAATGATCCTTGTGAATAAAACTTGTTTATTTTGAAATACATGGGCTGCCATGTCATCCCTTCAAAGACAAGAAAATGAAATAAGTTTGAGTCACTCTCACATTTATTTTAGATTTTGCATTGAAACTATTTATATTGGTTACTTCAACAAACCTGAATCCTAAAATTTTCCCACACTCACCTCAAGAAAAGAATATGGAAAAAAAATTATATACATGGTATTTTTTTTTTCTGTTTCAGAGGAGATAGACCTTTCCTATTGTGCTTTTTTAAATCTTCTTGGGAACATGTGAGTTAAAAAAAAAAACAAAACAACCAGAAGAATCAAGCACATATAACTAACAGAAACTCACAGTTTTGANAAAAAAGAATAAAAAAATTATATACATGGTATTTTTTTTTTCTGTTTCAGAGGAGATAGACCTTTCCTATTGTGCTTTTTTAAATCTTCTTGGGAACATGTGAGTTAAAAAAAAAACAAAACAACCAGAAGAATCAAGCACATATAACTAACAGAAACTCACAGTTTTGAAATCTTAATGTAGGTAAATCTCACTCAATATCAATTTTCATCACCAATCCAGAGGTCTGTTGCATTTTTCAAAATGGTACCTTGTGGTTCATAAACCTTTTAATATCCATGATCCCATCTTAGAGTTTTCTTTTTTCCTAGGACATGTGTTTACTTTTGAAATATTGAAAAAAGAAAGCCTATCAACCCCTGCTCCCAAATATTTTAATACTTTTATCTTTATTCTGTCATTTGGGAATAGGAAAATACATAGTGTTTAACATCCTACCAACACTGGAAAATTGTTGTAAAGCACTAGAAGGAGACAAGCAGCATTTCTGGACTACACAGCATATTGAGATATAAGCCTAGCTAAAAGCATAGACATGTGTTTCTTGGGTATTTGCTATAACATATGGGAGTGTGTATGTGTATACATGAGAAAAATAAGAGCAAAGTGAATTTGTAATCTGAAAATAATTTAATAATTAGAAACTTATTATCAGTATTGTAGAAATAACTTCATACATACATGCACATTTTTTCCATGATCCACTTTTTCATATCTTCTAAAAAACTGTTAATAATAATAATTGATATGATAACATTTACTTGCTTCCTTTATTTCCTAATAATTTTAGAACACCATGTCCAATCCTTCCTACTGTTGTTTTTGACAAAACCAAGATAGCAATAAAACTGTGATTACAGAGCTAAATTACTTGTCTCTTGCACCCAAACAACGTACTTTATAATGACTGACTGCTTCACTGGTATCTATTTGAGGAATGCAAGTAGAACTCTGTGGTTCAGAAGAAAATCTTTGCCATATTAAAATACATAACCTGGTTTACTGAAAAAATGTCTAAAAAAAAAAAAAAAGACATAACTCCTCAAAGGAATATATATATATGTATTTCACGCATACAAGGTATCAGATGATTTCAGTAACAAAAATGGGATTGAGTAGATAGTGTGCTGAAAACAACCTAAAGCTACATTATTACACTGTTGTCATTAGCACCATCTGTTTTAATCCTAGATGTTCATTAATGTGGCAGCAGACCAGCCAGACTGTTATAGCTGCTGTGAAGAGGATATAGTGTCCAATATGATTAATTACATCTCTTCCATTTTCTCGCATCTTCACAGCAAAAAAAACCTAATGATGTCCTGTTTTCCAGAGTTATCATCTACAGTTTTGTCAATGACAGATTGCATCTAAGTGCTATTATCAAAAAGCACAGGAATGAATAACAACTTAATTGCAGAGATATCATATCCAAAAGTTACACATTTGTTAAAAGGTGGCTGTAGATATGCCTTTTGAGACCTGGCTCATTAATTACAAGAAGACCTTAATAAACAAAGGTGTACAGTCTGCATTAGTTATTCTGACAGGAATGAAAGTTTGGGAACACAGCAAGCAGAGACTATTTCTCCATACCAATGAGCTAACGTGAGGATCAAAATCTTGTTTAATGGAAAAATTTACATTATGAAAGTATTACTCTTTTTAATAAAAGCAAGCTCTTCAGACTCTTGCTTCTAAGGGATGTACAAATTGCCTGTTTAAAATGCCAAGCTAAAAGATATTATTAAAGGTCTCACCTGAATCTAATTGTTTACGTGTTATAGAGCCAATATTAAATCTTAACTCTTCAGATTTTTTTTTTTCTATGGTCATATGAATTTCCTATTCTTTTCATTTCCCACAGACTCACCTTGAATAGATTTCTCAAATTGAGGTTTGTGTTTTCATAGAGCAGACATAATAACTCGCTCTCTTAGTAAAACGGTTCTTGGTATCAGACAGGAAGTTAGGACATGAATGAAAGATGATTCTTTGCCTTTCATTAGCTTGTTAATATAACAGTAGATAGAGAATGCATCTGATGACAGTTTTAAAATACTGGTTTTAGAAGTTTTTCTGTAAACAGCAGTCATAGTAGTTTTTAAGTATTACCCACAATTTCTGTGTTATTGCAGTAGGATATTATGATGAAGCTAGAATATGAGAGGTAAGAGCTCCCTTGGAAATATTAACATTTAAATCAGAATTCTTAGCCAAATGATACAGAATCATCAGTATTCTTAGCATAATAAACAGTCAAGATTATGGAATCTGACAACCAGAATATACTCAATTTAACGACATAATTATTCATTCAAATTTATTTATTTTAAATTGCTCTATTTTGTATTAAAATTAGACGAGATTCTGAAGAACCAAATTAAATTGTATCCCAGTTTTTAAGTGTTTCTTTAGCTTAAACTGGAGCTCAATTAGCTATGAGCAGGCAAAAAGAGATCCTATTGTTTAAGAATCAAATAGTAGGAAACATGGAATGACAAGAAAAACAAACAAACAAACAACCCAGCACTTGCAAAAGAATATTACTTAAAGCTCACTTAATTCTAATTTAATTAAAGTCAACGATTACTTAATTCTTGAGAATCCTTTAAGTGAGAATTGTGTTCAGAGGATTTTGATGTAAGTTTTCTAGTACATAACAGCTGAATGCTAGACCAGAAATATTGTGGTAAGGTTGAATGTTTCCTAAATCTGGGCCTTGATGACTGTCCATTTCTTATTTGACGAAGACAGAAAATTCAAGTTTACCTCTGTCCCTCCCTCCTGCATATCTTCTCTTTAAAGGAAATGGGTAAGAGCACTACAGAGCCTCAGGTAATGCCATACAGAACACTGCAACCCTGGGACTAACCAACATCTTTTCATCTTTCAGTGAGAGCATAGGGGTCCACAGACATTGTCTTCTCTTAAGAGTTTAAAACCACTTCTTCACAGCAGTGTTTTCTCCTTATTACACCAATTTCTATGGGATGAGGTCAGTTGTGTCATACCCCCGTGTTGCTTCCCCCCAAAAAAAAACCCAGACAAACAAACAAACCAAAAAAAAAAAAAAAAAAAAAAAAAAAAACTCTTTAATTGTTTCAAAGTAAA